>SGJC01001804.1:0-13435 GCA_009887335.1 Henneguya salminicola
AAAGGTATTTTCCTTTCGAACGTCATTTATGTTGACTTTGAATTATTCAAATCTATACAAAATACAACGATGAAATATAAGTTTTCGGTTACTGTCGTCGAAATCGACAAATCTTTTGTCTTCATAAGATTCAAACTAGTGAAGTTGGAAGGTTAAATTTTACTTGCACTCTGTTCTATTTCTTAAATACAATTATTAAACTCTGAAATTGATCTTTTTTATAATTTTTTTCATCCATATATAAGTAGTTTATATCTAATATTTATTGCAGCGGGAACGCTTGAATTAATTTTTATTATGAGTATAAATTGACAAATGGCATACACCATAAATTAAAAAGTATTTCGCTTTCTTTCGATATTCCTCGTATGGAGTAAAATTTAAGTTTTTGAAATCCTAATTCCATTTGATTTTTAAAAAATAACCCAATCAGAAAGTTCGTTTTTACGAACTTGGTGAAAACATTCATGAGACAAAATGTCGCCTTTTTACGATGTAGTTTCTTAAAAACCTCCTTCTTCTTTCACACTAAGTTAACTTTCATTGTCTTTGATCCAGGTAAAAAATAGTCACTTAGTTTTGCGAAATTCGAAACAGGGAAATAATAATGAGTTTTACACAATTTATGTTTTTGATTTTTATTGTTCGAAAATCGATTACAAATTTAAAAAAAATACTATTCATATACGTTTTATATTAAGGATAAAATTGATCTATTTCAATCTTTATTTGTTCTATTGAAAGGTATTTCAAGAAAAATGTAGCTGTCGTGATCATTAAACACGCGCAGGCGCCTAGCGATATGGCATTTTTACACACATGTAACTGCCCAAAAATCGAGACTTTTTATGAATTTTTCATACTGCCTAGATAATTTAAAAAATTAATCTTAAATAATTTATCGAATCTATTATTTTTACACCCATTTTACATTTTCACTTTTTGTGCATCTTTAACCTTTCAAAATCTATGATCTCATATTATTCGAATAAATTTTTTTTCCAAAAATTTATTAACTCTCTGTTGTTAGCTCTCAAAGTTATCCTTACCTCTCGTTTCTGACTGTAATACTATCATCAGTTTGAAACAATCAAAACGGTTATATAATCTTTTAGTTTAGCAAGATTTTATATATTTAAATCACTTCATAGGAGGCTTTAAAAATTTCTCAACGAGTAGGTAGGTACATTGCCAATGAGTGTTATGATTAGTATAATGTCATACCCTTTGACAACAGTTGATCTAGACCATAATTGTCTTATCATCAAGGTCAAATATTTCCAATAAGCACTGATTAATGTTCTTTGCAATGCCAAATATTATAATATTAAGTTTTTTACCTTTTTGTGACCCCATTTTCAATAGGTACACTAAATGAATCACAGTATATCCTGAAATCATATGGTAAAGGCGAAAAATGGGATTGATAAGATTAAGACTCAATTTGATTTACGTTATCATTCAAAACTATTTCTGTTTTTGTCCACATTTTATAGTCCTATTTTTTTTATATAACGCAATTAAATTTTAACCAAAAATAAATGTACAAACTGGATTTAGTAAGAAGTAGTTTTTAAAATGTTATTTTTCCACTAAAAATAGCGCATATGCGCAAAGGAAATTTGTCTTTCTTTGTAAATATAAAGTAATTTATCTCATTCTTAAATATTTCCTGTGCAGTATAAATTAATTTCGAGCATTTAGCGCAAAAAATACATGTAAACTATCTAGTAATGCGCACGCGCCTGGACATACTGTAAATGGCTGATACAAACGAAATGGAAAATTTAGATCAAAAGAACGGGAAAAGCAAAGAATTATATGAATCAAAAGACGAAATTGAAATGGATTCAGATTTCGAAGAACTAGAAAATTTAATAAATGAGAGCACAAAAAATTTAAACCCAAAAGAAGAGGAAATCGATGAAGAAGATCTTGCTTTAATCGCTGAAAATGCAGGACTAGATGGCGGAAAATCAAGTCGCAAAAGAGTGTTTTTAGAAGACGCGACCGAGGATGAGGATGAAGAAATCCTTCGCCGAAAACCAACAAGAAGGCGCGATGTCCAAACAAAAATTGATAAAAGAACCATTCAATCTCCGCACGAACAGATTTTATACGACAACGATGCGATTGATGATTTTATAGTAGATGATTTAAACTATCCCCCCGAATCACTCGCCGAAGATTCCAGAAAGCATAAAGAAATATACTACACTGATCTTGCGGCGCAACAAAACGACGATATTTTCGGAGACGATTTCGATGCTGACGAACTTAATGAAACTGTTGAAAAAACTGAACAAGAACAAAGGCAATTTTTAAAAGACACATACGAACCAGCCGAATTAGAAAGATTTCATTTGACACAGACAGATATTGATATTCGTCTCAATGATATCCCCGAAAGGATGCAAAGGCGAACGAAACCTGTAGAATCATGCGAGAGCAGTTACGAGCTTAACGAAGAATCAAGTTGGATATTTCAGCAGGCATTTCTTAAAAAACCACTCTTTTCTAAAGCTTCTTCCAAAGATTTTTTTAAACAATCTTTGTCTGCCACCGAGACCATATCGGTTATATTAGATTTGATCAGAAATAAAAAATTCGAAGTTCCCTTTATATGGAAATATCGAAAAGAACTTTATTGCCCGTTATTTGACCGGAACGATCTTTGGAAAATATACGACATGGATAATGAATGGATGTATTTAAAAGAGCGAAAAAGTACGTTGATTTCATTAATGGTTCAAATGAGAAATTATCAAAAATATTATGAAAGAAAAAATCTGAGTTTTACCGACCTCGGGGCTCCCATTGAATTGAATGATATTGATCTTATTAATAAATTACCTACTCTTGAAAACGTAAAGGATTATTATGACTATTTTTCTTTCTACTACATGGAGGATTTGCGCACAACCCAAACGATTTTGGAAAATGAGCTGAGTTCAGAGGAATTAGTGGGACTTAAATTACTCGATCTAAGCGAACGAAGGAAACCGCAATGTTTTAATCCATATGAATATTGTAAGAAAAATGGAATGATGGAAATAATCGGAATGTTCGGAATTTCCTCGAAAGAATTCGCTGAAAATATTAAAGAAAATTATCAAAAGCATGTACCAAGAAAAAAAATGCTCGATCCTATTACGGTCGCTACATCTTTTGTCAATAAATTCTTTAAATCAGCCGCCGACGTTGTTTCATTTGCTGTAAAAGCCTGGGCTCTTGAGCTTGCTCATGATCCTATTATTCGCAACGAAGCTCGAACTTTTTATTTCTCAAATATTCGTATATCCTGTCGACCTACTACTCTTGGTTTAGGGGAAATCGACGAATCTCATCCATATAAAGAATTTAAATATCTTCGGGAAAAGCCGATCTCTGCCTTTTCTCCAGATAAATTTCTCCAACTTTTGGCAGCAAGCGATGAAGGTTTAATAACGATACATTTTGATGCGATAAATCAAAACGGCCAAACTATAATCGAGCAATATCGATCATATTACGAGCGTGATGAATATGGATCGATTGTTCAAGAATGGAATCGATTACGCCGCGAAAGTGTCACTAAATGTTTTAATAATATTTTATTTAGACAGTATGAAAAAGAGTTTAAAAATCTGTATCACAATGAGGCTCAAAAAATAATATCTTCAACTTGTTGCAAAATTTTAAAGCGCCATTTAAACATGTCAGATGATCAGGGTAAATCTGGCGCCAATTATGTATTCGGTATTTCCTTGCCACCGTTTCAGCGTTTGCGTAACAATCAGGCTGGTTCTACCGTAAATGACGGTTCTTGTGTTGTAGTTTCTTCTGACGGTTCTTTTATTGAATCATTTAGTCTTAATTCTGTATTATGTGCAAGGGATGTGTTACATGATATCTTTCTATTGAAAGAACGCCAGGCAACAATCGAGGTTTTGGCAGAAAAAATAAAACAGTTTAACCCAGTTTCTGTAGTATTTAATCTCGACCGACGCTCTTCAATAGATTTATACCATGATTTTAAAGACAATATTTTAGTATCAATGGAACTTAGTGATAAACCTAACGTTGAGATCATCAATCCATTGGTTTCAAACTTTTCGGCTAAAACCAAAAGCTATTCTCGACAATTTCCTAATTTTAATTCATATACAAAGCAAGCTATTTCTGCGTGTCGTTATTCGTTAGACCCTCTTCTTGAGACTCTTCAATTATTTGAAGAGGATGACGACATTGTATCGCTAGCACTTCATCCCCTTCATCGTCTCCTTTCGAAAGATATACTTTCTAATATGTACCAGCGTCTTCTTATCGATGTCGTTAATTCGGTAGGGTTTGACATTAATCGATGCTATTCTGATCGTCGTTATTCCAATATGTTGAAATATATTGCAGGGCTAGGGCCGTCCAAATCTGCTCAACTTCTTATGCTTGTTCGCAAACACGGTAAAAAAATTAAAACTCGATCAGAATTAATAACATTATTAAAAATTGGTCCTTCTATTTTTGTAAATTGTGCCGGGTTTATAAAAATTGTATCTAATATTGAAATGGATGACGACATAGAGCCGTTAGATAATACTCGAATTCATCCCGAGTCCTATTTCATTGCAAGATCTATTCTTTCTCAAGTTTTTGAGATTGATCAACCAGATTCTTCCAATTATGTTGAATCTATGCTCGAAATCCTTGCAGATTCAAGCAAAATTTATGATTTTGATCTTGAAGAATTCTCAAAATGTCTGAAATCGGACGGTCTCGGCGAAAAATTAATAACCGTACAAGAGATACGGGATGAATTATGTGCCCCCTATGCCGATAAACGACCACCTTATCATATTCTTAATGATGAGGATATTTTTTGGGTTTTCGGCACTGAAGGGCTTTATTCATCGAGAGAGTTTTATAAAGATCCTAATAATTCATTATGTATTGGAAATCTTCTCTCTGTCACGATCATAGGTTTTGTTTATCGCCGCCCGACTAAACATAATATTCGTGATTCTATTCCTAAAAATGAAATACCTGTTAAATACTCATGTCCTTTCTGTTTATTACCTGTTCCAGATGATACTGATATTTGGGCGCATGTCGATAGATCATGTAACGGAATAACCGTGGGAATTAAAGTTAAACTTGAATCAGGCCTCAGTGGTTTTATATCGAAGGAAAATATCACCGGTACAAAAAATGAACGATTAGAAGATTACCTACATGTTGGAATGGTCATTAATGCTCGTGTTATTAGTGCTAATGAACGAAAATTAAGTGTCGATCTTTCGTACAAAGTCGTCGAAACTAATGAGAAAAAATCTGAAAAATACCACGATCCTTATTTTGACACTGAAACCGAGAAGGTAGATATCTTTAAAGACACTGAAAAAAAAGAAAAACTTAAAAATCGTGTTGTATATCACAAAAAATTAGTAGTTCACCCTCTCTTCAGAAATATCACCTTCGAAGAGGCTGAAAACTTTTTGCGCAATCCACAAAATGATTGCATAATTCGACCATCAAGTAAAGGAATTGATCGTTTGGCGGTGAGTATAAAGATTGCTGATGGAATAATATGTCATATAGATGTACACGAAAATGAAAAACCTAACGATTTTGCGCTCGGAAAAAAATTATTGATTTACAATGAAGTTTATGAAGATTTAGATGAAATTTATGCGCGATTTGTCACCTCATTTCTAAATAATTTTAAAGAAATTACAAAACATAAATTTTATTTTTATGCACCTGATTTTGAACTCTCCACGATTGAAGCCGAATTGAAACGACGGGGTGAAACGAATAATAAACGAATTCCCTATTTGTTATCTATCAGTAAAACGTATCCAGGCAAGGTTTATCTCGCATACCTTGCGAAATCTGTCGTTAGATATGAATATATAACTGTTACTCATTTAGGTTACTCCATCCATCATACCCTGCATCGTACTATCGACTCGGTTATTAGTTGGTTTAAAAATTATAACAAAGACGATTCTCATAATACAGTGGCTGGTCAGAATGTTTATTCCCCTAGATACGATAAATATACCTCTAATTATTCAAACTACCCTCCTGCTCCTCGCACAGTGACAAATCAACCACTACATCGATCTCCTCATCCAATGCATGGTTGGTCTCGTTAACTTTAATCACTAACCCTCCATTAATTTGTGTTATTTATTCTCCTATTCTCTTTTTTTTTATTTGACAAGGCTACTTTAGTATTAGCCTTCCTTCGAATATATTAACTTATCGACGATTCAAAGTTTGAAAAATAAAATACACTCGTTTTTTTTTTATATAGTTTAAAAAACGATTTTTATGGGCATCAAAGATTAAGAACTCGTATCGTATCAATTCTATTTTTCGTATGCGTACTTGGTATTATTCATCCCTCGCATCTAAAAATATATGGAAAAGGTTTGAGGATCCAACTCCACAGTGTCTTATGAACACTTAGTTCTTCTATGCGAATTTCATCTCCATGTATTTTTAGCATAAAACAAGAATCACATTAATTTAATAATATTTCAGAGGCAGGGTATTTCGTGATCTTTTTTCTCCTACTTAATCCAATTTCCCTGCATATAAAAGCACAGATATATGCAAAATAGTATTTTAAAATCAACGTGAAATATTTTATTCTCTTGTGAATATCTCTTCGTTAATATAATATATCACCAAGATGTGATTTAAATATTTTTAAAAGATACTTCATAAGATACACACAGCATCATCCAATAATGGTTCCTGTATTCAATGACCGAAACCTTTTCTTAAACTCTATAAACATCTCTTATTACTGAGTTATTAGATTGAAAAGTTTTAGTTTACGTGATCATGATCCTCTTATTACTACTTATATCTTGAACTGCTGTCTACCTGTATGAGTTTGCTTTTGTAAACTGGCAAACCAAGAAGCTTCTCGCAGTAAATAGTAATTCCTCTTCCACGTTCAGATGAAAAATAAAATAAAACCATCGCTTCAATTTACAAATTCACAGCGATAAAAAAAATACTAGAAGCCGGTCTGAATTTAATTAAAGTTGACGCAATCATTTTTATTTTTTTATCCCATTTAAAATAAAAACTTTATCTTCCTTATTCAAACTTATTTTACACTCGAAACAATAATTGAGTTTATTGTCGCAAAGACTCGAAAAGCACGAATTTTTATTCAATTCATACAATCGGTCATCGTACTAACATATGTATTTTTGGTTTTGAATTAACAACTCGACATTGTACAGTAATACGTTGCTATTTTCAATTTCATATATCAACAAAAAAACATTAAACTCTACTTTCAATTTTCTTTCGTTTAATTAAAAAAAAAGTGATCGCTAAGAAATAACAATGTTTCTTGCCCTCACCAGTTCATGTCTATAATGGAAAATGTACTAGGACGTCCCGCCAAATGAAAAGTTATTTAAATAAAAAAAAACGGGAAGCAAATTAAGACATTAGGACCCTGTTGACATAATGGAGGCTTTATTATCTACTTTTAGTCTTCTCATATCATTGATTAAGATCACAGAGATGGTAATTTCTGACTAAAATTTTATCACTCGATGATTTATACATAAAGATTTTTATTTTTGAATTTTAGTATTTTTAAAATTTTCTCTTTTACCATTTATCTCACCTCAAAAAATAAATATTATATACCAAGATTTTTTTTTTTTAACAGATTGAAAAGCATAGTCAAGAAAAAGAATATTTTAGTGACTAATCTATAACGTTGTTTACCATCGAGAGTCGATCCTCTAGTAGTAGGGTATTTTGAAAAAAAATATTGTTTTGTTTAAAGACGGTGGTTAGACTTGTAATATCACTAACTTTTCTTATCAGCGGCACCAACATGACAGTTGGTTAATGTTAAGTACGATACCCCCTAAGTTGATATAAAATAAAAATTTTACACATTCAGTCGACGCGACAAAATTCTCATAGTTTTTAACAAGTTCAAGTGATATACCTTCATCTGTACATTATTAAATAATGCAAAAAGGTGATGCACTCCCAGTAGGCTCTCGTTTAAAAGTTGACGAATTAACAAGAATAAAAAAAATTGGTTAAATTATTCGGTTTTCCAATAAAAGAAGATTATCATCAAACTGCATAGAGGGGGTCGCCTCCTAGCGCAATCGATCGCCCCGTTTTCTTCCTCTAATCTAAGTTAAGTAACAGTTGGCTAAGTCGAGCTTTCGTTGGTGTAATCAAATTAATATGTAGTTAGGTTTTTTCATACGAGTAAAGGCCATTGATTGCATGGTAGGAGCAGCATTCATGATCAATGGGTACTTTTTTTTTTGACAAGAAACATTCGTGTTCTTAAAATATTCCTTTTTTTTATATAAATTTATATGTTTTTATGGATAAACCTTATCAAGGATTATTAGGGTTCTTTGAATATTATTCTCGTATAACTTTATTATATTAAAATGCACAAAGTTTAAAAAAAAATGTGTGATTGTAGGAGAAATATAATATTTCGTTTAAAAAATTATCATTCATTTTTTTTTTGTACTCGGCCTGGATGTGTAAAACATTTCTGGTCTCTTTCGAGAGAAGCTTCACGGTCCCTCGTCTGCCCATGAAGACACCAGGTAGGCGCCACTGATCAAAAGTAAAGCGGTCGTGTAGGGGTCTTACCCACTAAACGTCACACCAACCTCTTCCCTCTAGGGAGGCCGTACCATAAGGTCATTGGCTCAAAATTATCATTAATAACCCCGCAAACGAAGAAGGTTTTTTGTAAGGATTTTTGGAGATTTTACAACGGTCGGTGGTCGTGATAAAGATTTACTAACACCCTTCATATGAATTTGCAAAATCTACTTTAGTCTTGAATGTAGACTTTTTTTCGCGTATCCATAGCCTAGTTCGAGGTAATGAATAACCTACACTTTTCGTTCTGTCATATTTTCTTCATTTTACCTTTATTCGGATTGAAATTAAATTCATGAGGGTGTAATTGAAAATTTTTAACAATGTACGCGTGCGGGAATGAATTCAAAAAAAGTTTACACATTTATCCTGCAATTCCAGTTAGGATCAAAGAACAATTTCCATCTTAACGCAAAAAAATAGCTTGTTTAGCCTCTCACTCAACTGGTAACTCTTGATAAAAAAAAGTTTCCACAAAAATTAGTTCGGAAAATAAAAAATTTGCACGAGAAAATAATAAAATGAAAAAAATTTATTCATTTATATTAATTTCGCTTTGTATTCTGTTGATTATTTGGTACTGCAAATATTGATGTGTTTGATTATAACTTATTTTGAATTGATAATTATAGCCAATATAACATTGGTTCCCATTCTTTTAAAATTTGCAAAATATTGAAAATAAAGTATTACAATTATTTTAAAATTAACATAAATTTCACCATTGTTTTTGCGGCGTTGGCGGGTAAAAACATGGCCATTTTTATTAATACTAAAATATTATTTCATTAATTGTTCAATTTTTCAAAAGAAATTCATTGCAAAAGCATTCTGAAAAAGACAAATATTTAAATCCTGTAGTATCCATAAAAATCCAAAATATTAAATTATAAGTTTTTCGACATCTTCATTGTCAAAAAATAGTCTTAGCTTTTACTGTTTTTAAATGTTTATTTGTAAAACAATGTTTCAGATTTCTCGTGGCAGTGTAAGCTTCCCGCCCTTTAAAAAAAAATTATTTTCTAAAATTCGGTTGTGTTTTAGGAATATTTCCTACTTCTAAGTTTTTTTATCCATTTTTTAAACATGATTTTATTGTACAAAAAATATTTAATAATTGCGAAAGAATTTAACTATATTTACTAAACGTGGCGGCAAATCGAAATTAGAAACACCCTTTACTATACGATTTGTAACGATAGCTAACAATCGACTATTTTAAACATTGAGTCTTTTGGCAAAAATTTATGCTGGGCTGTCAATCCTTTTTAAGAGAATTTTTTCTTGATTGCAAGGACCGAAACTGTTTAGGACAGAGAGGATCTCAAATGGGAGCCATAAACCCAAGAAATATTACAAAGAAAAGGGAAAAATTAAGTATATTCTAACATTGGGGGGGGGGGCTTTATAAAAAAGTGCTAGGTTACCAACCGCGTCGCTAAATGAAAAAATCATGGAGCCACCTAATTGAGGGCTGATTCTGTGGGTTCGCAAACTTATAAGGCTTGACGAACTAAATTTTCTCTTCGCTCTTTTTTTTATTTTTATATTTACTCGACCGCATTTTATATTGATTCAAGTCAAGGTTTAAACTTAGCTTTTAAAGAGGAATTATGCTTACAAGCGTATTCTAATTTTTCATAAGTCACGCATAAGTTCGTAATTTTATTTTGAAATTATAATAGAGTTTTTCATAAATTTTACCTAATGTTTTAAATGATATCAACTATAACTATATTTTTGCTTCAACAAAATCAGTTTTGCATTTTGTATTAAGTTAAAAAATTAAAGGATTAATAATATATTGATGTGCTCTAAATATATTGATTAATTTATCATTTGCATTTAATTTAGGTGTCAACTGCTTCAATTCACTTGTGTCATATCCGTCGTGAAAGATCGTTTCAAAATAATTTTAAAAAAACTATATGGTGTGTTAAATATACTGATTAATAAAAGATAACTTCATTTTTTTATATTTTTCCAATAAAAAATAGAGCTACATTCTTTGATTTTTCTCAAAATTACATGTTCCCCCTCATTAAATATGTTGCTTTATGAACTAATTTTTGTTGTCATGACACTCTTTTCTGATTGTTCTTGTAAAAGGATTTTGCTTTTGTTGGAACTAATGGCCGGTAATTACGCGCATCCGCAGGATGTATTTAAATGGCGGAACTTCCATTTTACAGTTATAATTCTCAATTACGATAGTGGTTTTCAATTTTTTATCGGAACAATTTTTATTATCATTTTTGGAAAAAAGCTCCCAACAAAATCTACAGTGTCGCAATCAAAATTATACTGGTCCTACAAATGGGTTATTTTTGACTTAACGAAAAAGAATCATCCGTTTTAGGAAAGCCTTTATTCTTCAAATCGAACAGAAACATATCGATGATCTTATCTGTTTAAGATGTAAAAGATGCAACTCAACATTATTATCATTACCCAGAAAAAATAGCCATTTATATTACATAGATAATATCAATCGGAAAAATTTTTAATGATCTCATTATAAAGCCGTTCAAATAATGTTTTGTTGGGTAATGAACAAGCCCCTTCGCGAAAGGGTGGAAACACTAGGCCTCGATGGAAGAACGATGGCACATTAGAATAATTTCAATCGTAGAATTTTTCAAGAGATGAATGCCCTTGCTCACTTAGGCAAATCGGTAAATGGCCCAGGTAGAGGGGGAAATTACGAAAACTTGATATCCTCATTTTATAAATTAAAGAATGTCTTCTTAACGGCAAACGAATGTATAACCGTGGGTGTATGCTACTAGTTGACAATAATCCTAGGAATGCAAACATAGAAATATGGCTGCGTCTAGATTTGGAGGAGGGGACATACATGCGCCCCAGTAAAAATAAAAGCGAGAAGAATAACAGGTTTTGGGATTTTCGGCATGGTTGAATGCACCAAACAAGAATATGATTCATAAAAATCAGGTAAATTTCGTCATTATGTCGTTGCACGAAGAAGTGCGAAAATTTTACTTTCCATCTATTACCACCAATAATATAAAGACAGCATCAATAATTTGTAGTGATGAATGGGTGTTGACTCTAGAATAGGAGAAGTGGTAGCTGGTCTTTATCAGGAGACGGTAAATCATACGGCAAAGATTGGTTCGTTAAATGGAACTAGAATCCAAAATATTACTCGGGAGTGAAAGATCTTAAACGCGGCTGCTCAAACATGGGAAAGATACTTACCCGACGCTTTTGGATTTGCATCAACACGAATATATATGAATATGTCGACAGCCTGTTGCAATCTGTAAAAATTTCATAAGAATTATTTATGTACCCGCAATGCTGAGACAGATATGTAACCTTGAAGATTTTTTTATAAATACGTTCAAAATTTTCTTTGATCAATTTAATGCCAATAATTCTGCTTTACTATATATTTAAATTATTTTTTTATATTAATATATTTTTGTAGACTATAAACACTAAAAAGCTTACTTTTATTAAGAAAACAAATCATTTGGGACACAAATCATCCTAAAATAACTTTCTTTCATCTTGTTTGAATCGGTTTACACGATATATTACATTCAAAGCAGATAATTTTAAATAAAAAGCCATTGACTGTCCGCGCATGCGGGCACCGAACGACCATCGGTTTCAACACAACCAAGATGTTGTTGTCGTTGAAACTATTCTTTCTCCATAATATAAAAAAAAAAAATCTTTCACTAATTTATCAATTGGATTGGGGATGAGACTTCTAATGTCACTGCTGCACCCAGGGTTGCTTACTTTATTTTTTTTATTTCTTAATATAATTTGAAATTGTGTTTCTTTATGAAAAAAGAAGTCTTTAATTATCTCGATATAAATTAACTTGATCCAATTTATTATTGAAATTTTTTTTGTAATTTCATCAACCTGGTTTTACTTTCAAAACCGTCATCATTATTTTTTGAAAAGAACGAAACTAAATTAAATAATAAAAAAATTTATTTGAATCAAAAAATTTAAATTATAGTCATTACCGATATTTTTCTCCCGATGGAAAGGGTTGAAAAAAACTCGTTACTTGAGGGATGTGCGATTGCGTTATCCATCAGCCAACAAAAATCTCCTTCAACGAAAACTATTATAAATAGTTTTAGGAGCTGTTTGAATATATTGCTCTTGTTATCAACTCTAGAAGATGTCGTTCCCAATGAATTATAATTTGACAAAATCATTGTTACATTTCTGATCACTCCCCCGGAATGCGATTGAAAGTTTTGATTTTATAACCCTGAGTGAATTATATAACCGTTTTTTTGGAGCGTATTTCTTACCTTCTTGTAAATTTCATGTTTCAAAAATCTGTCATTTTATTTTTAACGTGTACCCCCTATCGCTTTGAACCTTTTTCATTATTGTTGTTAAACTGATATCCAACTCCAATTGAAGGTTGAATTTCATAAATGCAACCATTTAATTGTCTTCAATTTGTAATTGAAGAGAGTTATACGAGTTTTGCTTCGTCTTCAACCGACTAATTTCGGGCTATTTTGTAATTTTCTTACAAAATCTCAGACAGTGGTTCGATAAATACTAAAAAGTTTAGAAACGAATTTTTTATTTTATTTTTTCAACAGCAAGTTTTATTATTTGTATTTGAATGCAGTTCAAACCTGGGTATTATGAAGTATTTTAAAAAAAATTAGGTTAAATCCTAGTATACGACTGCCACTTTTAACCCTTTAAATATGTGTTATAATAAATTCTGATTCTTTTCATATAGATTTTATAGATTTCCTAT
>SGJC01001805.1:0-13779 GCA_009887335.1 Henneguya salminicola
TGCGCTGTTGAATTTTGCAAAATGACCAAAGAACAGTTTCATGAGGTTTTTGCTGGGCGATTTATGTAAAAATTTAAATTAATTAAAAAAATAGTGATCGAATAGAGTTTGGAATATTTTCTGGAAATGATATCTGCAAGCATAGTTTGGTTGAATGTGTCAATTATGGATTTTACTCATTTACAGAAAAAGACCGAAGACCATTATTGTATGGCCCATTAGACACTAGATTGGCAAATAATTAAAATATATAATCTTAGGGCGTAAGCAGTGTAAAAAATAACTGCGTAACATGCGGACATGATTTATCATCATGCATCGGACATTTTGGAAATATTGACTTAAATATGCCCTGTTTTCATTCAGGCTATTTGCCTAAAATAATTCAAATATTACAATGTATATGTAAAGTATAAATTTATACCATATCAATAGGAATGTGGTCAATTATTGATCGATTCAATTGAAAAACAAAAAATGATAAAACGACTCGCAAGTTCAAAAATCTCAGATTTAGCATTTAAAGCCCATATAAAAAAAATTATACAAAAATCTAAAACAGTTCGTTATTGTCAAAAATGTAACTCATTAAATGGTTTTTGTGCGTAAATTATCGTAAGGTGTCGTAAAAAAATTTAATTCAATAAAGATCGTGCATGAATTACCTCAATCGCAATCGAAAATTAAAAAGTCTAGTAACTCTAACTCCGGCATTGTTGATTTGTCTAAATTTAACGTTGATTCTATTTATTCTAATCAAAAATATAAAGTTTCACATTTTTTTAATATAGAAATTTTTAAATCCTCTTCATGTCTTAAATTTATTCCATAAAATTCCAACAAGGGATTATATTTTTTTGGGGTTACGTAGAAACAGTTCTCCATTTAATATGATTCTGACACAAATCCCTGTTCCCCCAGCATGTATTCGACCATCTGTAATTTCTGATTTTCGTTCGGGAAGGTTTTGATATTTACATCTATTTATTAGCAATGAGGATGATTTAACGATAAAATTATCTGAAATTATTTTCAAAAATAATTCTCTTTATTTGGATATAAAAAAAGGATATAAAATGGAATCTTTGAATAATAGTTGGGATACTCTTCAAATGCTTATATGTATGTACATACTCGGAGATGTTAAAGGATTGCCTCTTTCTATGATGCCTAAAGAACCAATCCGTTCATTAATTAATCGTTTAAAAGGAAAGCATGGGCGATTTCGGGGAAATTTGTCTGGAAAACGTGTAGATTTTTCTGGGAGAACCGTTATCTCACCAGATCCCAATATAGCTATCGATCAAGTTGTTGTACCTTTGTGTATGGCTTTGATATTAACATTTCCAGAACAAGTTAATCGTTATAATATTGAAATACTTCGAAAGGCCATACTAAATGGCCCGGATGTTCATCCTGGCGCCAATTTTCTTATCAGTCTCAATCAAAGTAATAGAAAATATTTACGATATGGTAATAAAGAAGAAATTGTCAAAAACTTAAAACCAGGGGATATTGTTGAAAGGCATATTACAGATGGTGATATTGTACTATTTAATCGCCAACCTTCACTGCATCGTATTTCCATCATGGCACATAGAGTTAAAGTAATGAACTCAAGAACATTACGTTTTAATGAATGCGTTTGCACGCCGTATAATGCTGATTTCGACGGAGATGAAATGAATATACACGTGCCTCAAACTTATGAAGCCCGTGCTGAGGCATATCAGTTATTAGGCGTAGGAGATACTAATTTATTTCAATAGGTGAAAAAAAATATTACCACACCTCGTAATGGTGACCCGCTTATTTCATCTATTCAGGATTTTATTACAGGTTTGGAAATGGTTATATTTTTTTTAGGCGCATATTTATTAACCAATAAAGATACATTTTTAACATGTTATCAATTTTGTTTGAATTCATGTTCTTTTTTATGTGATGATGATCAAAATACTATTCTCCATACCCCGATTCCTGCAATTCTTAAGGTTGTGTAATTTTATAATTTTTATTAGCCCAATGTGTTATGGACTGGAAAACAAGTGATAAGTTGCATGATTAAACCGAATCCTATCAGTATTGCAAAAATAAATATTCGAACCAAAGGTAAATCATACACTCAAGATGAGGAACTGTGCCATAATGATTCATGTAATTGAAAAAAATTATCGAATTTTAGTTGTTGTTTTTTATAATGGTCTTCATATTTGTGGAAGTCTAGATAAAAATACAATTGGTTCAGGTTCAAAAAAAACAATTTTTTATGCCATTTTAAGAGAATACGGGGCTGATGTAATTTTTTTTTGAATTGATTTTAGGAATGTTCTAAAATAATGCTTCGTCTTAATCGTATTAGTGTATTTTTTCTAAGTATTTTTTTAAATTTAATTTAGCTCAAAATGGATTCTCAATTGGAATCAACGATGTTAGTGCTAGTTCAAATTTAATGTCTCAAATGGAATCACTTGTTGAACAAGGCTATAATAAATGCAATCAATATATTGATGATTGTTTTGAAAATCGTTTAGTTACTCAACCTGGTTGTAGTCTTGAGGAGACTCTTGAGGTAAATATAATCTTATGACAATAATTAGGCTGTGATTCTTAAAGAATTGTCAACAATCAGAGATTTATCAGGTAAAATGTGCGTCAAGGAATTGCATAAATCTTGTAGTCCTTTAATTATGGCCCTATGTGGTTCAAAAGGTTTATAAATGTGTCACTATTCCATTAGGGTCATTTATAAATATTTCTCAAATGATAGCATGTGTTGGTCAGCAAGCTATTAATGGAAAACGAACTCCAAATGGTTTTGAAAATAGATCATTGCCTCGATTTAAACGTTTTTCAAAAACCCCAGAAGCTAAAGGCTTTGTGAGAAATAGCTTTTTTTTGGGTTTAACCCCCACTGAGTTTTATTTTCACACCATGGCTGGCAGAGAAGGTTTAGTGGATACAGCAGTTAAAACCGCTGAAACAGGTTATATGCAACGCCGCCTCGTTAAAGTATCTAAATGTCTTTGATGATTCTAGTGCTTGGAAGATCTATGTATACAATACGATAATACTGTTCGTACTAACAATAAACAAATAGTACAATTTTTATATGGGGGAGATGGTTTGGATCCTATAGAAATGGAAGGGGATGAAAAACCAGTTGATATGTCAGTTCTTTTTAATAATATTAAAGTTTTTACATGTTTTCTAATTGATTAGTGCCAAAATTATTCTCCTATCGAGTCTGGCTTGAATTTTACTGAAATTATGAAAATTTTCAATTCATATACATCGTCATTCTTTAAAGATTTCAGTCCTGTTTTTGTTAATGCTCTTAAAGAATATCTTCAAAACATTATTAATGTTGATTCTGAATATATTCATACTCATAACAAAATTACAGAAACTATACTGTTAAAATTTTTAGATTCTTGTGTTAAAAAATATCGTCAAGCAATAATTGAGCCTGGTACCACTGTTGGACCATTGTGTGCTCAAAGTATTGGAGAGCCTGCAACTCAAATGACTCTTAAAACATTTCATTTTGCAGGAGTTGCTGCTATGAATATAACACTTGGTGTTCCAAGACTCAAAGAAATTATAAATGCTTCAGCTAATATCTCCACGCCGATCATTACAGTACCCATTGATATTGATTGCGATATTGATTATGCTCGTCGTGTTAAAGGGCGTATAGAAAAAACTACACTTGGTCATGTTTGTAGCAGCTTTAGTGAAATATACTCTGATGAAACTTGTTGTATACGTATCCAACTAGATATGGGCCGGATAAAATTATTACAGTTGGAAATTGATCTTGATACTGTAGCTAAGGCTATTATAAAAAGCCCTTCATTAAAATTAAGACCAAATCAAGTCGTATGTATGAATCCGTCAATTATTGCTATTTATCCTGAAAGACGTGAAACTAGTTCCAGATATTTCGTTCTTCAGCATTTGAAAGCACAATTAAATAATCTTTTGATAAAAGGGTTTCCTTCTATTAATCGTGCAATTGTTCATTTTGATGATAATAGTAAAGAGAAGGTGCCTAGATATAAGTTGCTTGTTGAAGGCAATGATCTTGCTTCTGTCATATCCACAAAATGTTAATATTTATCAATATTTATATGTAGCTGTTGTTTCATCTGGAGTGACTTGTAATAATACCATTACTGTGCTTAAAGTATTGGGTGTTGAAGCCGCTCGACAAACAATAATCAACGAAGTTTCGTATACGATGAAAAATCATGGAATTAATGTTGATATTCGACATTTTACACTTTTAGCTGACCTTATGTCTTGTTCGGTTTAATTAAGTTTTTTTATGTATTTAGGGCGAAATTTTAGGTATAACACGATATGGATTATCGAAAATGAAAGAAAGTACACTTATGCTCGCATCTTTTGAAAAAACTGCTGATCATTTATTTGATGCAGCTTTCTATAGTAGTCAAAATAAAATAAGAGGTTAAATATGATTTAATAAGCAAAAGGTGTCAGTGAATCAATCATTGTTGGTTCTCCAATTGGAGTAGGAACTGGAATGTTTAGAGTGTTACAAAAATCTTTAACAAAAGAAAAAACTACACACCATATCAATATTCCTCTATTTGAACGGTGTTTTAACGCCATTTAATGTTTATAATATAAATTAAATATTTTATCTATTTTAATAGTATTCTTTTTCAGATGCTTTAATTTTACCAGAAATATCCATGTCTTTTTTGAGTTTTTTACTCTTACATATTTTAAATATTTATTTATTGTGCTATCGTCTCATATTTTTAAAAAGTTGCAGGCCCTCTCCCCAGTTTTTTTTAAATAAAAATAAGACAATCATAGGGTTAATGTTTTTCCTTGTTATAACTTTAATGCAGTAAAAATTACTAAAATGCCGGACCACAATAAACTTTACCTTTCTAAATTATTAATCACACGAATATAAATTAATGTTAATGAGGAAAATTTCGAAAAAGAATATAAAAAAATTATCTCGTTTTAATTAATTATGAGCCAGGTTAATACGTGTGGAGCAAAGGAGGGCATTTGAGAATCCAACTTTATCTTTCACAGAAACCCTGGGTATTAAAATACTATTGGGTCATTCAGACTACGAAATTATTAAGAGAAGCGAAGAAAGACACCGTCCAGTAGAGAAAGTAAAGTCTTAGATTCCATTTATTATTTGGAGGGGGAAACCTTTCCCTCGCCATGCAATATTGAGGGTTTGGAATAGAATTAGTATCTCCATATAAAAACTCATTTATTTCTAATGTAGAGCATAAAAATTAAAAGGAAAATGCGATCTGTAGTTTTCATTTAAAATTTTCCCAAACATCTTAATATACGAAAAATATAATGGAATTCATTTGCTAAAATTTTATTGGATAAACTCGTTTTTCTTAAGGAGACTGATTTTAATTTCCCGTCCTAGATTTGTGGTTTTTCGTTAAAAAGACTAAAGCTTTTTCATCATCTTGACAAATAAAATAGAGATAAAATCAAACTGCTTCTGTTTGCAATATATATCAATTTTTTTATTGGACTCGAAGTCGTTCTTAATGTTTAAAGTTGGAAGATTTTATGAAAATAAAGTTATTTAACTGTTAAATTTACTATGTAAATTGTATGTAAGCTATAAATAGTTTCAGATTCCATCATAAACAGCGCCAATCAAAAAAAGGCCAAGTGGGGCATATCTTATAGGGCTCGCTTTTCTCTGAAAGACCCTGATCCTAAATAAGAGGATTTTCGTTTATTAAATGAATAATTGATGGCATCTAAAATTATTTTTCTTTATTCCCCTCACCTAAATTATGTAGAGAAGATTTCCTTTATTAAAAGCAAACTAGCAAAAAGCCGTCAAACAAGTATATGTCTTTTTTAGATGATCTTAAACCCTGAATAAAGAACATGAAAGAAATAAATCGTTTCTATCACATTTTAAACAAAATGGAGACTTATTCTTCTGGGTAAACCTTATTTATAAAAATTTATGTCGATTTTAGCATTTAAAAATCTCAATTTATTCAGTCATAAATTGGCAAAATTATTGTCTTTTGAAAACAAATTGATGCATTATTTTAATTTCATCAAGTTTATACAAAATAATAATAACACTTTTAATCAAGCTTTTTGCTATTTCTATTGACAAAATTTCTTATAAAATGTATTATTTCCCATTAGCTGGGAGATTTAGGTTTACAGCTCTTACTCATTCATTTAATCTTTGCTTTATGAAAGAATTCTGAATAAATTTTTTAGGATTTTTTGTAATCTCTTCGAATAGTTAGGGAAGCTTTCAAAAATTATTTATTAAGGGAATGTAAATATCTTTTAAACAACAATAAAATCAAGGATATAAATGTTTATCTCAAAATATTTTGTTATAATTTCCAATTTTTTTCTCCTTCATGAATTCCGTTGTGATTACTAAACAGAAGATATCAAAATCAAAACATGAAACAGGGTAAGCATGAAGGCCCATTTCATTCGCATAGGTCAATATTTTAAGAATGATAACTTTCGAACACTATTTTTTAATTAATGTTAAACGCCCATTAAAGGTGTGATAAGGATTACTTTAAGAAGCTTGCCGAAGAAGATTCTATATTGATAATCGATATGTAGAAGAATGACTTGGATAGTCTTACGTTAGAAACGAAACAAATTTTCACGAATTAGGAAAGCAATGAAAATAAAAAAATTAGATATCATAAGATTAAAATTGCTTACATCAAGCAAAAATTGACTTTTGGGTGAAACTAAGCACATTTCCTTGCAGTTTCCTAGGATTCAATCTTATTATTAATGATAAAGTGTGATGTATGTTAACAAAATTCGCAGGCGTTAGGGTACATGGGATTGCGAATACGAAAGTGTATTTACACTCTTGATGACTTTAACCAAAATAAGATTATGCTTGGTGTTTACTGAGGAGTAAGTGGGATTGTTTATTTCAAAAATTTCCCAACTGATTGCAGTATTTCTTCTGATCTAAATCGTCAAAAATTAGCGTAAGTGTTAGAAAAACTTAAAGGAAGTGGCAGGATAACAAATTTTTTATAAAGATACCAAACCTCCCATTTTAAAGTCTAGGGGTTAAACGTTGGTTGAGTTTAGAGCAGTTTTCCCCCGTCTCATTTTAACCATTTAAAAAAGTTCGTCGACAAAAACTAAATGGAAATAGATCTCCTCAACTTCTTGGGCCAAAGTCGCTGAACGGTTAAGAAAGCTGGACTATTTGTTTACCAGGACATTAGACATTAGTAATAAGCAGTAATGGAGCACATATTAATGAAATCTATTTTTATTTTAGCTGCATAGAAATAAAAACATTTCATACCAATCTGATACCATAAAATAGTTTGGGGTATATAACTAGGGCCGACGATTCTATGAGATGTTTCGAGAAAATAATTAAATAATTTCAGTTTTCTTCTAGCGTGTGAAATTTCGATATTTAATATTTTTATTATGGTTGTTCGTTGCCATTTTACAAATAATTCTTATTTCAAAATCATGGACGCATATTTGTATTTTAATTTTTAATTATATTTTGATAAATTGTTGGCCTTGATTTTTTACTCTGAATTGTTTTTCGTCTAAAAGGAATAAGAATGAAGAACGCTTGATAAATATAACCGCTGTGTGTCGCGCAACCCTTTCCTCTTCACAAAGTTTTATGATGAAGGCGGTAGACATGCCTCCCGGTGGATATTTATGCTTGTAAGTATTCATATTTTCAATATCCATTGTTCGATGGTCTGAAAATTCTTTGACATGAGAGTTAAAAAAGCATCGGCTTTATCCCGCGTTTGCTAGTTGACATAACTTTATTTTCTAGCTCTATGGAATTCATCATAAAAACATTGAACCATTTTCAGAAATTCAGCAGCTATTGACGAAGAAACAAACGATGAAAAAGAAAAAATTTTTCTTGATGAACAACTTGTAAAATTGGAAAACCCCTCTTGAAAACAAATTTACATTCAAACTGTTGTTATTATTGACCGTACAAATATCCTCCCAGTGCTCAAACTTTGGTACAATTTATTTTAGACGTTGACATTAAATTCAATTATATCCGCTTATTCTATATTGATAATGGGGCATATAAGGGAAATAATTTTAAACTATTTTGATCCCATTATGAATCTTGTGTGAGAAGCACTCTGAAAACCTTTTAAGGACTTACTGAATTTGATATAAAGTTCATAAAATTGTTCACAGAGTCTAATATTCGAACGTTTATATTTTTAAAATATTTTGACAATTCTACGTCACTGATTCCAATTACAACTTTTTAATTTTTACCACCCCCTATCTTATATATTGACTGGAACTAGTGGTTCGATGCCATATTACTTTAGAATTAATATTTATACAGAATTTATAAGATTTAAAAAATCCATTGGAAGGAAAAGAATAATCTGTTGTACTTGATTGGATACATGATTTTTTTGATAATTCAACCAAGTCTCATTTATAAAAATTAATATTTCTTTGCAAAAAATTTGCTTCTATCTGAGGAACTGACATCTTTTTGAAAGACTTATGTCATGTATTATGAATTGTTTCGATCAAATGGAAAATCTGAATATATTTTTATCAACATATTGTCAGCCCCCAGTTCCAAATTAAATAGAAGCCATCGAATTTCCTGGGACCATTTCAATCGAACATATAGCTCTAATATTTTTAATGCGTTTCAGTCCCCTTTTACACTTTCAGTTCAATAAAGTTGTCAGAAAAATTATTAAAGAGCAACCTCCAACATAATTTGTGAATGCGTGTCGTATTTTCAAACCCCATAATACTGTTCTTCTCTTTCAATTAAAAGTCATTTCTTTTTCTACTCCTGGTGTTTAAAAAATTCAGATTATGGATTTTTAAAGATTAATATGCAGTCGAACAAGGAACAGTATTGAACCATGTATGGGAAAATTCAATAGATGTTCCCACACTTTTGAATATTGTTGCACATCCTTTGGCAGATATATAAAACTGGCCAGAATATATTTGTTAGCTATAACATCAATTTTTAAGGCTGAACGTTCATTAATAGAGTAAATCTAACTGATAACTCTCCAATGATTTTTCTTATTCAAGGAAACACTTTCGATGCATTATTTTTTGAAAGATGAATCTAAACATAAGTCAAATGAAGAATAAGAGATCTGTTAAGGATTATTAAAAATATTTTTCCTTGAAACTAACATAAAACTTATTTCATCTTTACTCATGATTTCTTTATTTTTTTCATATGCGCATTTCAGTCTTTTCTATGCATTTTTTAAGTTGACTGAAAAGTGCAAGCAATACACCGTAGCAAGAGCACATAATCGGATTTTTAAAAAAACATAAATAATCGAATGTTTTTAATAACAAAAAAATAGATGTCGAATATTTTTTTTTTATAAATACGTTAAGGTATGTTTCATGATTATAACATCATAAAAAGGGACGGGGAATTTCATTAACTTATAACTTAGATATTTATAATTATTAATCTTGTGTTAACATTTTTAAAACTGAATATCGAATGAGCAACAAGTTTTTAATTGAATTCTGAAAGCCTAATCTATAACACGACAATCTTATAACATTTTAATTACTTTTGTCTGTTTCTTATACATTATTTATTGATACGATAAACGTTTAAAATTTTTACAAACAAAGGATAATATTATTGGTTCTTAATCCACAAAATAATTTTATGGATATATAATACTTAATTACTTGGCTTAAGATCAATATCATTTTAATATTTTTTTATCTATAAATTTCTCATATTTTAGGAATTATCCTATCTCTTTTTTTTTAAATGTTAATTTTTTCGGAGGATTATTTCATAAATTTATTAAAGCTTCAAAATATTTAGTTTTAACAATTTATGGGAAGGAGATAATAAGTTTCATCGCTAACTGATGTTATTTAAACATTAGCTTTTTCCTCGTACTTTCACAAATTTAACTACTGAACTTGAACAATAATAAAATGCTCATACATATTTTGTTGCAATAAATAATAAAATATCTATGATCGGGCAAAAATATAATTACTATCTAGTCTACGGGTATAATAGTTGAGCCAGGTAATAAGGGCATTATTTAAAATAAATGCAATATAATAATGCATTACGTTTTTGAATTATATCCAAAAGCGTCTAAATTAATTAATTTCGTATTTTTGTGTCAGTATAGCAATGGAATATATGAACATTTTATCTAGAAATGTCATTGATCTTAACTCAGCAAAGGATATAATTAGGGGTTTGAAATTTTGTAAGGGATTGCTAGTTTTTACATCCCTCTGGACTTGATATTAAAATATATGAATTTTGTTGTCAACTTCTCAATTGTTGGGGTTTAAGTACTCCGTAGATAGATGTATCGCTTTTTACCTTAATAAATTCATTTGTCTCTTTATTTTTTTTAATGATTTCTGGGATTTTTCTTTGCACCTCAACTCATATTTTTAATTTGTTAAATTTTGTTTAGTTCATGCTTTTATCTTAATTTTTAACAAAATCTCCTATTTTTTAACAATTACTAATCCCTTTTTTGTTTTTCTCTTTTAATGACCCAAACGGATTATTTTTAAGAAATCTAATTTTTTTCTTTATCAAAAAGAACCGCTTAGTTGTGATTTCTTTTTCTCAATAACTATGTATGGAAATTCATATTCTGTTTTCGAATTCAGAGATATAATAATTATTATTATTATATACGTGAAGTAATTCTTAATTAATAAGGTATCAAGTAAAACTTTTTATTATAAGCCCGTGTGATTTTTCATAAAATAGAAATAATTTTTGAATAGACAATCAGGTTTTTATTACCCTCCCATTAACAACACTGTTCGCTCTCCAGCGGTTTCTTAAAACTGCAATTGCAATGCTGGATTTGTACCCATATTATATCTATGCTTTAAGTTAGGCAAAATGCTGAATAATTTAAATTACCTGGTTTTAAGATTCCTTAAAAAGCTCAATTTACTTGTTTATAATTGAAAATAAACGCTATTCCATTCGAACTGTTTCAGCTGCATCTTTATCTCCCGTGAGGGAATTTTTAAAAGCTTAAGTTTTCCAAAAATATAGTTAGATGATATCAAGGTGGATAAATGAAAAAAAAAATAAAAAATAAGCAGCCAACAAATCTATTTTAATTACGAGGTAGAATGAGCTAACGGTTTGAATTGTACGCTCAAATTCTTTTCTGGTTCATTTTTATAATGCCCTTTTCAACATGTTTACAATTTGGCACACAAACTGTTCCCTTGTATAGTTTCCTTTTTGAAAAAGAAAGTCTGATTATTGCATGATGTGATTTTTTTGATTAAATATTCATAGATTCTTCAGAGGCAATACAGTTGATTTTGAATAGGGTTTGATAGCGTTAATTAACCAAGAATTCCCATTAAGTTGTGTACTTAGATGACGCTGCTAATTTAGGCATGCAACGTGCAAAATAGTTGAAAAAATATGAAGTTTAAGCTTTTAGAAAATTAATAATTCTGTTTCATAAAAATATTAATAGCTGGGTGAGGGAGTGAAATAGAGATCATGATTGAATATATCAATAGTACGCCTAGAAACGAAGAAGAGTTCTTATTATGGAAAGGCTTACTTTCAGTGTTTTCTTCTTTTTTACGGAATTATATGACAAAATTTAATTCGATGATGCTGCTGGAAGAATAAATAATACATTTGAACTCGTCAAAAGAGAAAGTCGAATTATTTTTTTAACTTTCATACAGATTTCAGTTTTAAAGGAAAAAATAGTTTTGTATTTAGAATGATGTAATGAGATTAGATCAAGCGCGGCTGATATAACGTTGAACGAGAAGATTCTCCCTTTATATTATATGCTGGCAATTTTTCTCTTCAAACGGAAATAATAATTCTTGGAGTTATTAAAGGATCAACATTAGTACCGAACAATACGTCTTTTCAACAACACAAATAAATCTTTTTTTTTCATTTTTTTATTTTCTATGCAATTTCTACACTTTTAAGATCCCAAAACAAAAAATAGTTTTTGCGTTAGTCGTCCAGAAGACTTTGGATATACCCCTACATGTTATTCGTTGACATTTGACACTAGAAAATAAAATTTTGTATGAAAGATAAACAGCGTAAAATACAATGCAACCTGCAGGTTTAGTTTAACTGAACCTCGTAGACATACCTTTTAATCACAAAATAATTAAAGCATTTTTTACTAAATATTAAAATCTCTGAAGTACGTGATAAAGATCTATCGGAATATTTTCATAAATAACACTATCAGAATCCTAAAACTTGCCGAGTTCATGTTTAAAGAGCAAACAGTTGTTTTTAAATGTTTTATTTTTTAATTCTCCAGGCATTTCCAGAAAATTTTCATCCTTAAATATTTAATGTGTGTTTGAAAGGCTTTGTTGAAAAAAAAATTGTTTTGCCATTTTATAAATTAATACGCATGTATTAAAAAAAACAATACAGCTTAACCATAAGAACATCCTCTCCATTTTCGATTAGTTTCAAGTATGGTTTATTTTGTTGGTTAGATTTTGTGAAAAGTTCAGTTATGCTCAGGTGGCTGGGAACGAGCATCGGAAATAGTCGTTTTATCGTTTTTAATGGCTTCAAAATTAAAAATATTTTTTAAATTAAGCATATTAATTACGTAAATTGACAATACTAAATATTTTTTTTATCAGTGTTCTTAATAAAGTATAGGCAAAATCTTTATAACATTTTTCTTAAATACATATTCTTCAATTTATTCATTGATATATTTTCTTCTATTTTTTTATTTGATACAGGTGTCGTTTAATTTTTTGTTAAGGAATTTCGATATTTTGTGTGTGAATCTAGGGATTTTTAGGATTAGGAAAGTTTCTTTCGGGAATAATCTTAATGTGGGGATTAACAAATTCATTTAAATCTACATATGCAGCCCATTCATCATGATAAGTGTAGTTTGTGGTAAAATTTTATCAATGAGAACACGAAAAGAGTGTTTTTTCTACTGTCATCTAATTATACGATAAAGAAATTTTGAGCATGAACTTCCACCTTTCTCTCAATTCCACAAAATATCCATTTTTCATACGCAATTATGACCACCTTATTTTTTCTTAACACCAAGACACTGACTGATCGATTTCCACTATTTTCTTAGGTCCACCGAGCATATTCCTTTCAATCAGTAAAGTGTCATATTTAACCATGAGATCCTGGAAAAATCTCTATCAGACAATTACATTTTTTGCAAATGGAAGGTGAAAGAACACTTTTTTTTGAGGAGTGTCGTGCGAGAATTCGTAAATGAATTTTACAAGAGTAAACAATGAGGGGAAATTTCTTGAAAAATGATCCTGTCTTTTTTTATCGTATTAACTGTTTATGAGTAATACCTCAATTTGAAAAAGATCTATCCCATCAAATAATAAGGTTAAATAAATATGAAACAAGTAAATTTAAAAACACTATTGCTCAGATGTAAGCTAACATTGTTATTAAAACCAAACTATAAAAATTCTGATATTATTACTAAATTTAGAACAACAAGATAGATCAATAAAATATAAGCTAGATTATTTTGAAATGTTGAAAACAGATTTATATATTTTGACATCAACCATACACCCATTCAAGCCTAACCTCGTTTATTGAGAGTATAATGTTATAACCATTATATTAGCGCATGCTTAGATATTGTTCTTCTTGCTTATCTTATTCATAACATTGGCGACAAGGATGTTAGGAAAATGTGAAGAGTT
>SGJC01001807.1:0-12758 GCA_009887335.1 Henneguya salminicola
AAAAAAAATGTTAATTTGGAAATTCTTTTGGATCTAAAGAAAAAAAAAATTATTTAGATTCATAAAAAAACCTAAAGAGTCAATATCTATTTTGTAAAAGTTTACGGTATTGTTTTGAAATGCATCCGTGCTTTAACAACAAATTTTTCCTTATTCTTTCTGAATCTCTGATTTGTGCAACTATGATACAATTGAGTTTAATAAAATTAGTCATTTTCTATTATTTCAGTTAATTTGTATTCATGCAAAAAAATTTTGTATAAAAATATATTGTTAAATACTTTTATTATTATTATTATTTATACCCCCATAATAGTTTCTCTTTTGGGAGTATTTATTGTGTTGCTGCTATCTCCTTTGACAATTAGAAAATGTGTAATCCGAAAACTTGATGATGGTTTTCGGCCAATAATTGACCCTCTTTAAATGTTGGGATGCCTTCCGGAGGCATACCCAGCCTCTAATAAATTGCATAACAAATATTTACGTAGAAGCTAGTCGCCAAAAATTCTTAAGTTTTACAGCGTTCCAAAACGAAAGAGGCTGAGCTTTACGTTTAATAAGGAAGACTTCTAACCTATCGCGTGCTGCCTTATACGGATATTTTCATAACAGTTAGCTAAAGAAAAGTATGCAATCGTAAATATTGTGGCGAATAAGATTAGTATGAGATTAATGCATGCAATCTATGGAAAAATAACAATTGGCACATTAAATGATCGTTAAATTAAAACACTTGTTTCGATTGAGTAACATTATGAATCCCACTCATTCTCGGTCTCTCGCGCGACGATTATATCTCGGTTATAATCTTTTGATTTTTGTAAAATTGTACATTTAGTGTAAGTCGCGCACCCTCGGGTTGATGGAAGGTTAATCGGAAGCAATTTAAATATTATTGACAATGTTTGATAATGTATTTTTTCGGCTTAAGAAGCAATTATAGAAGCTTTCGAAAGGTCAGAAATTTTAATTATCATTATTTGTCTCACGGGTGAATCAGAGGTTATCAAAAATAGGAATCAATAGAAGAATTAGAGTTAGCATGCAGTTTTATCGCATAGTGTGTATTTTGTACTAGTAAGTGTCATATCGGACGTATGCCGTTAAACCATACATCTTTTAACGAAAAAAAACTGTCCTTTTGTAAAAATGTATGTGTATTTTATCGTTAGATGGGAAAAATTATAATAAGGTATAATTTTCATATTAGGTAAGCCCTATGTATTCAAATATATGTATCGTATGGAAGAACACCATAATTTACAGATTGAAATTAGTGGCTCAGACAAATATTTATAAATAAATGAAAGTCTCTCTTCTAACCAAAACGATAATTTCGAGCGTTTATTGGCCTAGGGGGATTATGTTGGGTCACTGAAGGAGGAAATATTGCGGAAAACTTGATTATTTTGGTTAGAATAGATAACCCCTAACCCAAGCCTGATCAAATAGAATAAAAAGAAGCTACAATCAAATTTCAGAGTGCAGATGCGCCTATTTTTAAACGGACCATAGGACTATAATCCACGGTTTCGATCTTTTTCCCTTTCATAATGTATCTTTTCGCAGGCAACGCATTGAATCAAGGTCATGATCGGCTAAAGAAAAATTCTCAGATATCCAAAAGATATTAATAAACGCATTTTCTACACGGATGAAGTTATCTAAAAAAAGTACATAGCGATTTTTTCATCAAGCATAAAATAATGAAAGATATAAGCCGATCACACAGAAAAATAACGTAATAATACTAGCCTGAAATTGTCTCTCCGACTTGATTCAATTTTTAAGTTATTTGTTAAGCTGTTTAAAATAGGGTAAACAATATTTTTAACACTAAAAAATATCGGAAAAGCACGAAAGTAAACCAATAAACAGAAACGGCCATGTGTTTTAAAATTAACACCAAGTGCACCATTATTTTTTCAGTTTTATCATCAAATTAATAAGATATCTCTTGGGAAGGATTATATCATTAGAAATGCAATGCATTAATTTCAAATTATTGTTTCTTGCGGTAATATATTTAAAAATACGAATATAAAGTTCTGATTGTATTTTAAATTTAGAAAATATAAAAAAATACGATCTTATAAATCTAAAGTTTTAATCCACTTTTTGGCACTCGAAAAAACGCTTTTTCCTTTTTGATAATCGTGTGAAGAAACGAATACGATATATTTTCTTCCCACGCATACACAGAAACCATTTAATTTTCCTTCATAGCAGAAAATATTTTCATCCTTCAAATCTGATATAATAAAAGTTTTATTGCAAAGTTTCAAATTTTTTACTTCTTCATTTCTTATGATTTTTTTACTAATTTCTATCAAATAGGAATCCTCACATTCCAAATTGTGACCAATGAAAATTTTTTCTACCGTATTAAAAAACTAATATATACCCGCATCGTTCGTTAATATGGCACATCGTGAAACATATATATCTATATGTTCTTTTAGAAAAATCAACTGAGATGTCATATTTAAATCGTTCATCGATCTGAATTAAAAATTGTAAATAAGTGTTTAAAAATATCTGTAAGACTTACATCAGGCCAAAAATATAGAGGGTTTGGGAGGATGGTACAAAAATAAATTGTAATCGGTCTTATAATATGTTTCGTTTTTTTTCGTGCAAAATAACATTATAAAGATTTTTAATAGTTAAAAAAATATAATTTGAAATCTTGACTGCATTTTTCAGCTTTAACCAAATATGTGAAAATAACGATAAAAAGCAATAATTCTAAATAAATGCCTGGATCATAATTTATTATATTCCACCTCCAATCCTTCATCGATTATAATCAGTTAAAAAAACGGGAAATGTGTCATACGTCTGTAATAGGTTAAAAAGAGCTGACCAAAATCTGCAAACATTAAAAGGTCGAATCATAGATTTGAAAATCGGGAGAAGAGGTTTGCCAAACAACTTAAGTTCTATACATTACCAGTCGTTGGCTGAAAATATTGTGAAGCTGTCGAGGTAGTAGTGATCAAGGTACTAACAAATAGTAGAGTCAGAAATGCAGATGATAATAAACTGCATTCCAAAATCTATATCGTACGTTTTTCATGAAAAAAAAGGGGGAGGGGTAGTCTGAGATTTAATGAATAAGACTTTTCCTACCACTCATGTCTTGACAGTGCTGCCAACCTCTTAAATGGTTACAATCAAATTCAAGGTCTTGAAAAAATTCAGTATTCATTTTATCCATCGCGTTGATAACAATAAAATATTGCATAAAATTGAAATTAATATTTTATGTTTAAAAATGTAATAATCAAATTAAATAAAATCTATTTTTTTGAAATAAAAATAATTCCTACCTCAATCAAGTTTAAAAATATCGAAATATCAATTTGGAAATATAGTTAATTTTGGCACCAAGTTATTTATAACACGTATTCAACGTGACGGTTGATAGCATAATTTTAGGATAAAAATGTTACTTTTGATGAAAATTTCTATTTATATCTTATTTTCGTTTTTGCACGTTTTTAATTAATTTTGATTATTGCAGATTTTTCAAATCGTGTTCAGCTTATGGGAACAACTTCACACGATCACTCGTTTTACATTATGGGTGACAGAATTTCCTTTAAAATTTACGTTGGAAAATAATTTAAATGTTTTTAATATATTACCTTATATAAATTGTCGGATTTTAAGATGAACAAAGAATAGTTTCAAACACAACAGAATGAACAAATTATAACAAAAAAATTTCAGACACGTTTGAATGTTTATTTTCAACTTTAAAATATATAATATTTATTGTAAAGAGCCCCCGTATTAAAAGAAATGATACTTTATGTGATCAACTTTTTTGAAAAACACTTTCTTCTTTTGTCATCATCATGATCACAAAATCCATTTTGCTCCATTTCCAGAGGAAAAAATTATTTCCCACTTCACCTTATCTAGCACTCTGCAAGATACTTCCGTTCCCCTGCGTGTTTTTCGAGTTAAGTAGGAACGGAACCCTGCCTTCGAAATTGTGTCTTTTCTTTAGTGAATGATAAACGACCGTGGAACATACTTTCCATCTATCGAAATCTTCGGGAACTTATTAAGCCGAGACGCAGCAAAAATTGTGTAGATAATCTATAATTAAGTTCTCGAAGAATAAATTGAAAATAAGGGAAGAAAAAACCTACTCGAACGCAATTTTTATATTTGATCACAAATTTCGCACTTTGGGTGGACCCCTATCCTACAAATCAGACGTGATCTATCACGGCTACGCCAGATATATTATCGATCTCATTCAGGTTTTGGTAATTTGACAAGATAAAATAGAACTTGTTGAGGCATTCAAGGTGAATAAATATAGAACTTATAGCTCTTTCAAATTTCAGTTGTTATTATTCTAATTATCGTGAGCCGGTTCGGCTCTATTAAAAATGCAATATTTTAACTTTTCAAGTCTTCTCTGTTGACCGAAAAAATTAATATTCATTAGATTATTAAAAATTTACAATCGAACTACTATCTATGACGAGTTATTGTTATAGGAGATGATTTTATAGATTATCCTGGATTAGTTTATTCTAAGTTAACTTACTGTCAAATAAGCCACGCTGAAAGATCCTTAGAGATAGTCTTAAGGTCTCCCTCACCAAACGTCATACTTAACATATTCATTTTAGAAAACCTTTATAACTTGCGCAAAGACAAATATCTCAGTCTTATGTATCTTTCTCGACGCTGCCCATCAATAGATATAATTATGCTTTGCGCATTTGGTAAAAAAAACATGAAAGCCTTTTACAGTTAGAAAATATAAATATACATCATCCTCTATAATTTATAAAGTTCTTATCAGTTAGAATCTATAAACTTGATATGAGCATTTGATAGATGAAATTTCGACCTAACAGCCTCCTAATTTCAAGTAATCGTTCGAGATACTGACCGCATTTTTGTATTTCTTAACATTTCTTTGAAATACTTTTACAATTTTATATTCCACAGGCATAGCCCTCTTATTGTGTTGCCTTCTTAGAGCCAACGGCTTAATAGTAAAAAATCTCAAAAGGGAAAAGATTAAGGTGGAACATCAGATGGTTGATACTCTATGTTAAAAATAACAATTTTGATATACTAGACTACCTGGTAGTTGGTTAATACAAACAAGAAAATCATAAATTTTATGCATTCAATTAAGAATAATAAAACGGGTACGGCTTCTAAGAATCACTTATTATTAAAATATATAAGAGAAAGTAAGATGAATTTTTTTTATTTATAAAATAGAAATTAAATGAACGATGGGATATTAGTAGGCAATTAATTATTGAAAATCGAACCTAAATCAATTAATTCATGTTAAGTTTCGAGGTTGTTAAATAAAATATTAAAAAGAGCGTACTTCGAATCCCCAGACGATCCAATATTTCTGTGTTAGGGCCTCTCAAGAGGGAATATATAATAAGAGATTGTTAGGATGAGTCAGCCCAAACTACCATTAATAGTCTTGAAAGTAGAGGTACCTATTTGGAAGTTAACAAACGACAAATGTAAAAACGTGAAATTTCTCTTGGGGGAGGCAAGCAAAATTCTGCCCATCATGTTAGGTAAAAATCGGTCTTCCTTTACCGTTCTGTATTTACACGATTACAAACATATAGAATCCTTTCCCGAGTAATAAAAAAATTTATAAGTTTCTTGTTTTTAACAAAGATGCTACTTGGGTGGGAAAAGAGAATAACTGTTATCAAAAAAAAGGGGATAACAAATTTAATGATATTATTCGCATCATACAAACTTTTTGTCTTTTTTTGATCGATTTTTATGTATTTTTCCTCACAGCGAACACATTTCATACAGAAGATACGCGTTAAAGTAATTAATTTATTCGCCTATATTTAAAAAATAATATTGCTTTTGAAGAGCATTCAAATTCAATTTTAATTTTCGTACCATAAAATTGTCTGTGCAATATTTTAAATCATTGAGGACCTTAATTTTTACCGAAAAATTCATTCAGACATGATGTAATTAGTTTAGGTTAAATGCCTGACTAAACCTAAATTCAAACTGATGACCAAAATATTCCACAGGCAGAAAAATCCGAGTTTACGCTTAATAATGAGGGAATAAACAGAACTGATCAGAATTTAATAAAATTTCATGGCGTAATCCTCTAATATTTGGAGTTCTATTATTAAAAAGTAAATATTATAACATATTTTCATTATCACCTGTATTTTATTTGTTGATTTGAAGATATGCTGGATGCGAACTAGAAAGCCTTATCTCTATTTCTAAAATGCATATAAAATTTTTAATGTGCCGGGATTTATTTATATTTCTTTATTACATAAAAGACTGAAGTAGGTAGAAACCTAAAATTTAAAAACTGGCTTAGGTTTTTAAAAATTATAGGCATAACAATTTTTGGATGAGGAAGCGCATAATGGTTTTTCATTAACATTTTTTAGTTAAAACAAAACATTTAAAACTAACGGTACATGTCAAGATAGTCTAGTGGGAGATTTTGGTTGTTAACTTGAAATCACAAAAATCGTGATTTTTAGCACAAAAAATTTGTATCCCTTTGTGAATAATAAAGATATTTTGCGAGTTAGCGTAAATTTGCACCACGACAAGATTTTGAGAATTTAAAGTTTAAATTTTGAATTTCGTTCGTAAAATTTTCCAAGTCCAAGTTATTCTAAAAACCTATAATTAATCCCCCCCCCTTCGTCAACTTTTGGAAAATAAAATTAATGCGGAATTGGGACATTGTAAAATTTCGATATATTACTTTTTTAAATTTATTGATCTACAAAACAAATTTTTCACTCTCCATGTTCAGATTGATAAAAGTAAAATATTTAAATTTTTTTCAGTGAAATATAAAAGAATTTAAGGTTTATATTTTACAATAAAGACAACAGATATACTTTGTTTAAAGTGAAGTGAACGAAAGAATGTATTATTAAAAAAAAAGACATTAAATATATACATGTTAAAATATTAACGAGTTTGGTCGAGTCTTGCCGTCAAACGAGGAATAAATGGTTTTGGAATCATAACTCCTATTCTACGACAACCATCTTGGGTAGTTACTCTAGCCATACGAATTGGAGAGTTTCCAAAAGTAGCTTCAATAACACTCCATAGACTAAATATAGCACCGCATAAGAGATAAATTGTTTTGACACGTTTTCCAACATCACAATCCCCGTTTCTTACTAAAGCTTTACAGGAACCATGAAAATATTGATGAATACAACTATTTTGAGTGGATTTATAAAATCTATTCCAATCCTCGATGACGTTATGATTATCCACCCTGAAATAATTTTTACTTAAATTATCTAAGGTATCTGTTTTTTTACCCAGTCCTGTATTAGGTCTAGAACATGTATAAAGACGATTCGAATCTTTGAAACCTGATGCTAATATTAGCATACATTGACGATAATGACCTCTAACATCCTTGGACATATAAAATCCTGATTCTGGATCTCCGCATTTTTCTACCAATACTTTAGCTTCGTCAAAAGTTATGCCTCGTTCAACATTGAATCCAATCAATTCAGCTGTCGTATAACCAGACGAGGATTGAATTTTATACTCTTTTTTTGTTTGTTGTTGAAGAAATTCATTATTTCTACCAAGATCAACTATTCCAAAATCATATTTACCACTAAATTTTGCTTCTTTTACAAAATGATCTAAAATGTTGGTATAAAATTGATATATGGCATTTTGTAGATTAACTTTAACGCCGAGTAATCGATTCAAAAATTTATGAATTTTTACACTATCTCGATCTTTTCCATCAGCGCCAAGTCGAGAAACGTCGATATTAAACAATTTCCCGACAACGTTTTTTGCGTCGACTAAAAAATTTCCATTATATTCAGGTAGTTCACAGAACAAATTCGACCGGCCACATATGACTTCCATCATCCGATCTAACGCATATCTACCATATTTTGTATCAATATTGAATTGGCTGAGATCACGAGTCTCTGTGGCACGTCTATCACCATGTGTTAAGGCTCCTAATGACTCCAAACGTTTTGCTACCACACAAGCAAAACGTTTCTCTCCTGCCAATTCGGATATAACAAATAAATAATCGGGGGGCGTTAATTGATTCGAACGATGAGTACGCCCGAATTGTTGAACAGCCCGATCTGCACTCCACGACAACTCTAAAGTAATATGCAATCTTTTTCGTTTGTTATTAACTCGACGATCTGACTGAAGAGAGATCCCTGAACTAGCCGCCTCCGAGATAATAGCGATGTATTTTCGCCCGTCCATAAAATCATCTCTCTCTTGAACATTAATCAATTCCAGAGAGCAATCTTCAGTGGCTCGAGATTGGTATGTAAAAGAATCCCTCGATATACGAACGATACGACTTTTACGACCGGTCATTTCTGAAACACAATCAGGCCCCCCAAGTTTATCAATTAATTCATCTAATGTATTTGGTGGCAGTTTTGGCCCAAGTGCTGTGATCATATCAATTAACTCTGAAGCCATGTTTTGGCAAATCTCTTGAGAAGATGTTTGTTTATTCTGTGCATTGATAGATGCTTCTGATTTGGAATAGCATGAATTCCAATCATATTTATTAAGCTTTACTCCAGTTGCAAGAAGTGCAGAATTTTCTTCAACAAAAATGTTGGGGCCACTTTTAAAATTTTTTCCTTCCTCGTTGTTAGTATTTTTTCTCTTAGAACCAACCATTTCATGAAAAAACCCGTTTGATTCTTCCTCCGAACTATCTGAATTTAATTTTTCCCATGTGTCTTTTTTAACGGTTTCAACACGAACGGTACTTGACGGGAAATGACGTTCGACAAGGGAAAGGATAATACCGTAAGCAGTCGAAATTATGCGACTAATTTTTCTATCTTTGATAAGATCGCTACATTTCGACTCTCCCGTAGATTGTAGTCCTATTACCACTGCTTTATTTTCAGCAACAGCTTTTTTAGTTATATTGACAACTTGGTCGACTTTTGAGGCTATACAAAGAGCCTTGAAGAATCGCTGATGACAGGAAAAAAACTGAGCCATTAGAAAGGATCGATCTTTTGATGAATATCCAAGAAGATCAGATGCCTTTTCGAAGTACGCGTGCGCCTTTTCCCAAAATTCAACGGATTGATCATAAACTTCTTTGAACTGAGAAGAGAGATTGATTTCTTTGACAGAAAAAGAAACGCCCGCAAAACTAAGCTGTCTTGCTAAATATACCCCCCGCTGTTTCATATCAATGGCTACCAGTTCCATAGCGCCGACTCCTCGCTTTTCTACAGCTGCAAGAAATGCCTCAAAATCTGGAAAGGGTGTTCCAGACCCCCATAAGCCTAGTCGGTACATATAGGCCATATTACGAGGTTCACTAGCTCCAGTCGCACTACAATATATAATACGCGCCTTAGGAAGATCTTTTTGAAGTTTTAAAACATACTGAGCAGTTTTTGTCGGTTTTGAAGATCCGGATGGCATGAGATTTTTAGCCTTATGGCATTCGTCGAACACAATCGCGCCTTCAAAGTGTGGAGTCAGCCAGTCCATAAGTTGGTCAAACCGGGACTTATAGAGTGAATTAAGAGAGTGGCACTCTCCTATTAGGGAAGAATAAGTGGAGAACAGAACACCAACGTCATTATATTCATCGAAAAATTCTTCGATTTTATCGTTATATGAAATTTTATTCAACGACGCTACATATACATCACAACCTATGTCCTCGAGATCCCGGTTGGCGTCGTAACGTAAATCGCTTGACACGCTTACCCACAGTGCACGTGTTCGGCCTTTGACCATATTTTCAAAGATAATGCCAGAAATTATACGACCTTTACCAACGCCTGGCCCGTCTCCTATTAAATATCCCGCACGTGAACCATCGGGAAGAAAGTCTTCGTGTTTTTGGCATGCGTAAACCACTGATTCAAGTTGAAGAGATGATAGCATTCCCTTTTCTATCACCGAATTGGGGAGGGAGAGTTGATATTTTACGTCTGGTGGAGAAACAACCGATAGTGAACTAGATTCTACGACGCAGTCTGGGTGTTTTAACCCAATAGTCAATTTAGTAGGTACGTAATCATCATAGGTGTCGCCGAAATCAGCTTCTTCATATTCGTCAATTATCGGCGCGTGCGCTTTGGGATTATCGTTTTGAACCCCTTCATTCTGAACAGTCTTTGAACCAGTTGGCTCATTAGGTCTATTTTTCATTTGTTTTTGCATTAAATTAAGCTCTTCCTCTAAAGATAGATAGTCAGAAGGAATTAGTAACCCCATTGCATCAGAAAAGTCCTGGTTGGGTGATCCACTTGATTGCGTAACTTGGGGTAGGTTTGTTACGCTCAAAAATTGAGGCTGAACCGACAGCTCGATATTGTTAGTTGATATTAAGTCATTGGCTGAAGAAGTGCCAAAAAGCCATTTAAAATAATCTTCTTCATTTTCAATTTTTAAATCATGCATTACAACACGTATAACAATAAATAATTAAATGTGGGTTTAACAAACTTAACTTTAATGGAGTTTTATTATCTACTTTTATACTGCGCACTCGCCAACCCGCACGCGGTAGGCGTGTTTACTTTAATAATTGTTTTATTTTAATGTCCTTATTTAATATTAAATTATTAATCAATATAGCATAGAAAATTTTCTTATAATACAGAGTTTTATTTATTAAAATAAAATGTTTTTATATATATGTATTTCAATTAAATTTCAAAATAAAACTATAAAGTATTGTGATGTCATAATAATTGCACAAATCCTTTTGGTATTGATACTAGTATTTAATGACTAACAAAGAAAAAATCCAACACACATGCTTAAAATTATTATTTTTTATACACATACTCATTTAATTTACTTTTTCTATTTTTCTGGTAAATTTTTAAAGCAAAACTAGTCGGCCTAGTCTTCCAATATGTCAGCACGCGCAATTGCATCTTGTTATCACAATATCACTTCTACTTTCATTTACAAAATTACATGTTTCGTTATTTTAAAATAAAAAATTACGTTTAATTTTTCTTACAACTAGGTATTTTTAGCTGTTTGTTTTCTTTCAATGGGCACTCTGTTTTATTGTTTGTTTGCGTAATCTGGAAACTGATTAAAAGATGTTAAATCAAATATATATTATTTACATTTTTATGTTATAATATTAAAATTTAAATTGACAACATTTTTAATTTAAAAAAATATATTGTAAAAAAACACTTCAAAATATCAACTAATATGATGTCTTGTCTATTACAAAATACATTCATCAGCTGCTCTTTTTTTATTTTGTGTTAATTTAAAAAATGCGATATATTTTATTCAACAATAATATTTAACATCTCAAGTTCAACTCGTTTATGTTCTCTTAAATTCCTCCAACATTTAATATAATATTATGTGAGCTTCGTCAATCCCGAATCAAAGTATTTTTTCGGTTTTTTCCAAGATTTCACTGAGTTAAAGGGAGAGAATAATTTAATTCCATTAAACAATATACGGATCAGATATCAGGGAAAAATGTGGGAGGGGAACGCGTACTACGTCACTATTTCTAAAATATCCTACTATTCCATTTAGATAGTTTTGATCAAAATAATAAATGATTGAAATTATTTGATTAAGCAGTTCCATTCAAAGATGATCAAAGCAATGTCTGATTTCCTCCCCCGAAGAAATGCGACTTCTAACAGTTTTCTGACTGTAAAATATATATATTATCATTAGTTGCATACAATATAGACAGCCAATGTTCTAGAACCTTTCTCCAGACACTCTGAGAAAGATGAAAACATGGGTGAAAGTATAAAAGATGTCTTTTTTTATAGTATGGTGTAAAAACCGCTTGCCTGATACGTATGTGTAGAGCAAATATTATTGATTTAGTACGAAGACCTCTACACAATTTCGGATGCAGATTTAAACTCTGCCAGTCGTATGGGGAATTAGCCCGTCAGGAAAAAATATAATAGTGCTTGCCATCCCCATTAATTTTTTGTTTTAATTTTTGAAAATAATAAAAATTATAAATTTGACTTAGACGGTGGTAGGGGGCACTTGTTGTTTACAGGCTGTGTCATTAGCTAAAAAAACACCCTATCCCAGTTCTAGGTATGAGCAATTATACCCATTAGGCTTTGGTTCTCGGATAAAGTTCGATGGGCTGATATGAAATTGTTCATGTAAGAAAAGTAACTAATAAACATAAATTTTACAAAACAAAATAAATTTTAATTTTATATCATGGCTCATGGCTTCGCCTCCTACGAAACCTTCCGAAAAAGATAAATCAAAAAAAGTAATTTTGATTCCTACAAGAGCTGAGAAAATCCATAATAAAAGCATTTTGAGCATTATCAAAATATGTGCAATCATTTAGAGTATGAGTTAAATCATTCTTATAATTACTTTTACAGGAAATACAACCATGTAAACAGTTATCAAAGCTATTATTATTAATTAAGTTTTTATAAAATAAATTTTTAAATCTTCGGCCCTTCCCGCGACATTTAAAAAAGAAATTAAATGCGGCATTCAGATTAGGATTCTTTTTACAAAGTGAATCTCAGTTATCTGCATATAAAGATGAAAAAATTATTATTATTCCTAAGTCAAGTTGGGGCATTATTCTTATTAAAGGCTTTTCGAGTCATAGTATTATCAAAAGATGTCTTGCTGCAACCCAATGCGGTTTAATGCGAAGGTGCAAATAAACGCATAAAGACGCATAACGCATAAAA
>SGJC01001810.1:0-11847 GCA_009887335.1 Henneguya salminicola
AAAAAACGCTTGTCGACCTCTGATATAGAGGATAATTGTATAGGGAGATCAATACGTCCCAATATTTGAAGAGTTCAAATGTTTCTGATTCTGCTTGTAATTACGAAAGCTCTACGTAAAATAATGGGCATTGAACCAATAGCTTAGTAAAATAGTAGAACAGGGAGTATGCAAGATTAGTCAATTATCATTTTCCACCGATTTCAGTTTCCATTCCAGCCACACCATCTGAAATAATTTTTAAGGCTCTAATTGCCACGCAAGCTTTACCAGACCTACAAATTACAACGATTCAAAAAATCTATAAAAATTTGAAAATAAGATTAAATGATATGAATTATGTATATTCGAGAGATAATATAATGGACGACCTACAAAAGAGCGCAATTATTAAACAATATAAAATTTAACTTTTTTTTTTTTTTTTTCCTATTTTTAAACGTTCTAATTTTTAAAAATCTTTCAACATATGACCTGGTTATATTTTTAGTTTAAAATAGTTCGTTGTGAAAAAAAGGTTTTGGTATGTGTACGTGGTAAAAAAAAAAATTTTTTCATTCATTTTTTTGTTGAAATATTCACACTCCCTTATGATAGAATATACTTAAATTTGATGCTCCACATTATATATTGACTAAAATTTATAATTATCTGGATTTTTTTTTTTTTTTGTACTCGGCCTGGATGTGTAAAACCTTACTGGTCTCTTTCGAGAGGGGCTTCAGGTCCCCCATTCTGCCCATGCAGACGCCAGGTAGGCACCACTGGTATGATTCAGCAGTAGTGTGGGGGTCTCTCCCACTAAACATCCCACCTAACCTCTTCCCTCTAGAGACGCCGTACCACAGGGGCATTGGCTCGCGGAATGATTATCTTGATCAATCAATTTTAATGTGAAAATTTTGTTGACATATTTGATAAAAATATCATCGTATTTCTAGCAATTATTTGTCTGAAAAAGGGGATTTATAAATAATCGACTGTTTTCCGTGATTCGGTAGTATGATATAAAAATTATTAAACAGGATCAAAATTTGACACTTTTTATATCAAATTTTCATAACGCCAGCTCGAAAAAGAGATGCGCTAAATAAAAACATATTAATCAGATTAGAAGTTTTTTTTTTTATTTTTGAAAGACTGGCATTATACATTCTGTTCCGATTGGTCAAAAACGAGTTGTTTTCCTTTTTTAAATAAGAAGAACCCGAAACTTTACCATTACGATACATTTAGTATTATTTAGACGATAACCATAAATATCTGAGTTATTTGATTAAAATTATGGATAAATAATCTGCCTTAAGTAATTTGTGATTTAAAAATGCATCGAAGCTTGAGTTATTCGTTAAAAATAATGATTTTGGATTTATGTTGCATCGAAATAATGTGGTACCGAAATAAAACCGTTTATCTTTAATTCTATCCCGAAACTACTGTTATTTGATAAAGCTTATCAAAATAAGTCATCAAACGTAAAATTGATCCTGTATCTAGATAATTTTTTTTAGAGCTCTACCAGTTAAAATATGACCAAAATGGTCCTCTGTCAATGTGAAAATTACAATAAAAAAAGTTAGGGAATCATTAAAATCACAGAATTAAAGCTCTTTCTCACCTATTGAATACGGTTGAAGTTCTCGCAGTTATCGGTTAAGAACGTGAATATTTCTGAAAATTGCGTTGAAATAGGGATATGTTGGTATTTTAAGCGCAATTAACGCACAGAAAATAACATTATAGTAACTTTGACGGTGCTATTTTATAATTTTTTTTTAAGCTATGCGCATTTTTATGAAAATAACATAGCGATGAATAATAGCCTTTTTATAATATTTTATTTTCTGAATTAAAAAAATGGAAATCTTCATATCAAATGATTTTAGTGCAAAAATCTCGTGTTCCTGAACTGAAGCAACGAAAAATATAAAGTAAATATTGAAATTGTAGAATAAAAGGGAATTCTAGGAAGATTTCCTGCATAAACTGTTTATGAGAAGATTTTTATTTCTCGCAGCAAAACAAATTAGTTCAAAGTTTTGAATTATTGAGGTATTTTGATGCATATTCTTTGGATAATGTTTACTCATATTTTGATATGAGGCAAACTTTTAGCAAAATATTGTTCATTTTTATGTTGTTCTCAAAGCATCCTCAATTTCTGAACAACACATACACCGATTTTTGGGGTTTGATTAAAAGCCCAGTCCCAAAAACTACATGAAATTTTGTTTTCCTCATAAGCTTTAATTTATCAACGGCAATTTATACATTACCTTACCATGAAAGTAGAAGAGAAAACGAGAAGGAAGCTCTATAACAACCGCGAGCCAATACCCTTGTGGTATGGCGTCCCTAGGGGGAAGAGGTTTGGTGTGATGTTTAGTGGGAGAGACCCCCCCCACTGCCGCTGAATTACATCAGTATTGCCTACCTGGCGCCTGCATGGGCAGAGCGTGGGACCGTGAAGCCCCTCTCGAAAGAGACCAGTAAGGTTTTACGCATCCAGGCCGAGTACAAAAAAAAAGCTCTATAACAAAAAAAATGAGTTCGAGTAGCATCGACAAAGTTTAGAAGATTTGTCAAAAGATTAAAAATAGAAGAAGAACGATATTAAATTGATTTTTTCATTAAATTTCAAACAAAATAATAAGTGACGTCATTCCTGAAAATATTCCTACCCTTCGATTGAGATAGCCAAACTTTAATCGAGAGAGATTTCTATTATATTCTGAACAGAAAATACAAAAATAAAAGAAATTATCAAAACAGTAAAATTGCACAACAATGTAAGGCGCAGGAGATAAGCACCAGATGGTCCTCGCGATAAAAAGGTTAAAAGATCTTTTTTGTTAAATCTTCTTCATTGCTTACATAAAAATTCCTCAGGTGCAAATATATTTATCTGTTGTTGTCTCATTCCAGATTTAGCTTAGAAATTCTATATAGTGTGTATTATGATCTTAAATTGTGCCTTATATTCGCCGGCAACACATGATTGGCTTTACTTTATCTCCTGGATTTAAGGCATTGTCTTATGGTATAATAGCACTACGAAATAGACACAACCCATCGTTATTTCTAAAAATAAGCTGAGTTTCTTTTATCGCATAGAATAGTCGATATAAAAAGAAGAGGAAACGACTGTTCATTTGCTGTTCGAAAGAAGATCCGATTTATTTTTAATGATCTAAATTATTTCATTGGTATAAGAGCCCAGCTGTCGACAGTTAGCTTCAAGCAATAAGTAATTGCAATAAAGATCGAGGCAGCCGTAATTTTCCTTTTCAAAGTTTATTTAGCGCTGGGGCCTCATGAAAAGATTTCCCCTTGTTTAAAATGCCAAATAAAATAATGATTTTGCTCAAATATCGAAGATTGTGAACAGATACGACAGTTTTTTTTGTTCTCGGAGTGGATGTGTAAAACTTACTGATCTCTTTCGAGAAAGCTTCACGGTCCTCTATCCAACCCCGATGCAGACTTAAGATAGGAACCACTGTCACGATCAGCGGCAGAGAGACTCTAACCCACTAAACGTCACAACTAATCTCTTTCCTCTAGGGATGCCGTACTACAACAGCATGGACTCGCGGCTTATACGACAGTCGATTTTGAAATTTTTCAGAAGAAGCAACTAAGAAAAAAAATATAAAGATAAGACTTGTTAGGCCTTTTTTTTTTATTTTTCGTTGACACTCAAGAAAAACAGATAAAATTATATAATTCAAGACTATCAACGTTCAATTTTTATCTAACAAATTGAAAGTTATACTTACTCATTGATAGTGACCGTATGGCACGAGACGTTGAATTTAACTTTAAATACTATCCAAACGCCTCGACTAGCTTGATTATTTCTAGATAATAATTGCGCTGAACGAATGAAAAGCGAGCTATACCTTAATGAGATAAAAGATTGAGGGAAGAATTCATCGCTGAGATTCGTTAACTTAGCGCACATATGAACATAATCAAGGATAATTTTTAGCTTTATACTTCTATATATAATATTTATTTGACTTTGATGAGAACAAATGGGAAATTTAACGAGAATTTAATCGATCGCATCGTATTAATAATTTAATTAATTGGAGCGTCAAACAACCCTAATCCTTTAATTAAATTCAAATATTTATAATTTAAGTTTTATGTACTTTTTATAAGGCAATACAAAGTCATATTTCAAAAAATAATTTAAATATTATTCTCCAAGAAAGCAATATATGTTTCATTTTTTATGGTATTAAATTATAGAAGTTCTAATTACGTTTGATTGCCAAATTTGATTTCTTTTATGGTTTATGTGAAAATTTTTATGTCTTTGTTATACCCAGGGGTCTTTTTGTTCTTGGTGCTTCAAGCTTAAAAAATTAGATGTGTAAAATCGAAATTTTATACGCTCCATCATATGATTAAAATAACATGCATACTTTATAAATAAAAAAGGCGGTAACAATTTATAAACGTAAATTACCGATCCTATTGACTTCGTTGAATACAGTTACGGAATTTTGTAATTAAATATAAAATTCTGGGCACCTCTTTTTACGACTCTCCCTTCGCGATAATATAAGTAATGACGATTTTCCTTACCAATCAATTATTTTTTTTTTCTAAGACATTTTGAATTAATGTGAAAAAGTTGAGATATCGGAAACCGTTTGGAAAAACAGTCTGATTCGTCGTGTTAATTATAATATAACATGTACTATCGAAGAAATAATTAATTCTTTGTAGGGTGGTATCAACCTTATATTTTTTGGGGATGGTTGAACAAAATTAATTATTATAGTAAATTGAAAAGACCCATACCCCACAAAAATAACGATCCATTTGCTAAAAAAGAAAAAAAAGGATCGTTAAGCTTGCGCCATTAAATTATTCATTTATGTCATAATTGGGGTCTTGTTTACGCTGCGCAGAACCTTTTATACCTTCAACTATATAAATACCCTGCTTGGTCAGAGAGAGGGGTTACAAAAAATCTCTTATTTCTTTATAAAGGGTGCACCGCATAACCATGATAGAGGCAGTCAATTGGGACAATATTATAAGCTCCAAAAAAACTGATTATCACTTCAGTTAATATTTACCTATTAAATAAATTTTTGTGTCTTGGCGGTTCAAATTCATATTATTTTTGCATAATTCAGATAATTATTCTTAAAATTTGGAAACAGAAAATATCAGGTTGAGGAAGTTCAGCAGTAATAATTCAGCTAAACTGAACAGTTTGTTATTTATAATTCTTCATTTACGGTACTTCCCAAGCCCCTCTTGGGATGTAACCAATTATTTCGTAAGCAGATTTTGCAGGTAAACTATGTTTCATGGAGACCATAAGTAGTCTTTCGGTCCCTTCAACTCAACTTTTTTTATTTTCTGTAGCACATCAGCGCAAGACATACTTTTACCCCCAGTTTCCGTTTTTACTGCACGCGCATGATCTACTTTAGCTCTCCACAGAGTTGTTTATAAATTTTTGCGAGGGAAACCCATAAGCAAAATATAGCCGTCGGTTATTGATTAGTTCTCGGTTACTTTGTGGGCCTTTGGAGAGATGTAGTCTGAACTATAACACATGCCCCCTGCAGTAAGATCATGGGTGGGGCAGGAAATTTGTAATGCCCCCTCTGTGTGGGGCATAAGATAGTTAAAGGTTAAGACTAAAAGATTTCAATAATTTTGAGCAAGATACTAGCTGGAAATCTTAGGATAATTCGTCGATATTCTGAAAAAAAGTTCCATTTACTCATTCTGATAGGAATTTTATGATACACGATCACATCAAATTAAATTTCCGTCAAGATATAGCTCTTTTGTAAAATCTTTGAGGAACAATTTTCTCAGTTAAAAGATGATCGTTAAACGAATTGCTCCTAATAACCTTATTTCAAAGCGGGAAGAAGCGAGGCTCGAACGTCAGAAAATAATATGTTCAATCATGTAGCCCATCCAAACTTTTTTTTCAAAAATGTCAAAATAATGATATGCTCAGAGTATAACACAAATTTTTATATAAATTAGAATTTTTGGATTTAAAATTTTTGTTTTTATAATTAATACATTATCTCAAATTGAATGGTAATATAGTAAATATAAGATAATTTTTAAAAATTGTAAAAAATAAGTAACATTTAAATAATAAAGGAGATCCCTAAACTAGGATCAAGGTAAAAATTATCATTATTTTAAATGGGTCTTCTCATTAAATAAACCCTTCAATTAAATCATATTTCTGAAAAATTACCTACTCTAGGGCATTGAATTTACTTTTGACATATTTTTAGCGATACCTTACGAAGTGAACATGAAGCATAATAAATTTAGCATGAAAAATAAATCGATAAAATAAATAATATTATTAATTGTAGTTTTATAAAAAATTTAAAAATATAATAATGTTTAGCTTAAAATACAATATTTAAATGTATTAGTATGAAATTTAACCAACTTCCGAAAATGGATTTTGACACAAAAAAATTAGCAATAATTTATGAATTTTAAAATGCAAATCAATTTATTATAATATTGTTTCATCAAAATATCATTTTGAAACCTTTTTTTGAGACAAAAGAATAAAAAACTCGTGCACCTAATATCGCCGCGAAAAGTACAGCCTACAAATAATTATGTATTTTATCTTGTATATAATTTAAGAGATTTAAAGATTAAAAAAATATTTGAGATTAATTTCGAAGGATCTCTTTTGTACAAGTAAACTAAAAGAGATTTAGAGCTAAAAATTTTTAAATTAAAAATAATATAAAATTGAACAGCTAAAAATTATTTTAAAAAAAGCTTAACATTTTTTATCTAATAATAGGTGACAGTGTTTACGATGTTTTATTTGGTTTGAGCAGACGGCCATTTCGAAATCTCACCGCGTTCAATTCCGCCGAAAAAAAACCCTTAAATGGACAATTAGAATTATATTTTGTCCTATAAATTGACTTTCTACAATTTCCCCAATTGCTCCTGGTTAATCAATGGCACCGTTTATTTTGTCCCACAAGTACATACAGATCTCTAAAAATATATATGTTGATAACTGGGACCTCAACTGATAATAGAAATCAATCACTAATCATTCCGACAATGAACACAATCAATGCCAACATAACGGAGTAATCATTAACACAACAATAAAAGTACAGAAATTCTGAACAAAGCACAAAATGTTACTCTGAACCCCTATCCCCGAAATGGGCGATTCCTTCCCCCTGCCCAATTGACTGGAATATCCCACATTGTATAATATTAATAACTTACAATAATATTTGTATCAGAACTCGATTGAATTGTTGTTAATGACTTTAACATAAAATGGGTTTTCAATCAAAATCAAAAGGGCGCGTAAAACTGTAGCATGGCTCATTTTTTTCAGAAAAAAGGGATACTTCAATGTAATTTGTTATTAAATCTAATACAGTATAATTCGCTTAATCCGGACAAATTCCCAAGTTCCAAATAATTTATTATAATGATTCTACTCAATACGGTTTCGTGTATTACGGAATCCGGTGGATTGTTCAGGTCCATAGTATACTTTTTATCGTTAGTCCGGTTTTTTCGTTTTTTATTATTTATATACATTTTTTTATGGATTCAAAAAGATCAAGAACTGAAATGCCACCAGAAAAAAAATCAAATTATTTATTTTTCAGAAGCTCATCCAAAAGTAAAAAAAATTGAAATCGCAAATCATTTAAAACTAAAGCAGCAAACATTGAGTGATATTTTAAGAAAGTCGAAAAATATTTAAAAAAAATATCAAAATGAAACAATCAAAATATGCATCGACTGGTAAAGCATGGTTTTATTGGTTTTTTGCTGAGAGCAGACAGACTAGACATGGCAATAGGATGAGAAATGTTGAGCCAGCAAGCAAGCAACCAAATTTGCTAGAAATATTGGGAAGGTGGGGGCAGAACGAGGAAGTCGACATGAGTTGGATTAGTTGCTCGAAAGCACAAAGTGAGATTGCTTTTAAAAGAATGGCCGGAGAAAGTTATTCTGTGTCTGCTGAGTCTATCCATCCCTGAAAAGAAGTCATGAGTAGAGATTTTAAAAAAATATTCGGCTGAAGATATTCTTAATTGCGATGAATGGGGGTTATTTTGGTTGTTAGCACCGAAAAAAACTTTGGCTTTCATAAACAAGAGTGTTCACGGCGGCAAAAAATCAAAATTAAGGATAACTGTTTTGATTTGTGTTAGCATGTCAGGAAAGAAGTTTCCTCATTGGGTGATTGGAAAATATGCAAAACCACGATGATTTAAGAATGTCCTGCATATTCTAGTCATTTTTTGAGCAAACCTAAAAGCTTGGCTGACAAGCGATATTTTCAAGGATTCTGTTCGTTCGATCGTCAAGGAAATGAGGAATAAAAATCGCAAAGTGGGCTTATTCTCGATTGATGTCCACCACATCCACAGATTACGGGATTAACAAATATGAAATTGTATTTCCTTCCACCAAATACAACATCTAAAACTCAACCCTTGGATCATCAATTCAATGAAATGCCAGTATAAGAAACGCCTTGTCCAAGGCATGCGTTCTGATATGAAAAAAAATGGATTTCGATTTCAATCTCATAAAATTGTCACATGATGGCACATCCGAAAAGGCTGTTGCGAATCGTTTTCGACTTTTTTTTGCCTCAGACACAATGAATGAAGACACTGAATTTAACGAAGATCAGCAGGACGTTGAAAATCTATTTGATCGATTAAGATCGTTTGTTAAAGTGCCTGAAGATGTCACTATTGAGTGCTTTGTAGAGGCTGATAAAGACATCTCCACGACAGCTGATGTTTCTGGAGGAGGGGAGGGGTGATTTTTGAGACGTTTAAGCCATCTAACAAAAATGAAAGCAAGGAATTAGATGGTCAAAATTTGGACAGGGCCTTCCTAACAAGCAAAGAAGCAATTGCAGGCATTAAACACAATTCATTATTTGTTACAAACTCATGAAAGTTTGGAGAAACATCTCTTTCATGTTCAGTTGATCGTTTTAAAGATGATCTTAGTCTACGTATTTCTAAAGGAATGAAAAAAAACAGATTTCTTTAAAAATCATTAAAAACTACTTTTTTTATTTTAATTGATGAATTTTATTGCAATTTTGAAAGTATTTTCAGATTTAAAAAAAAAATATATTTTTTGAAGTTTTAGGAGTAAATAAATCAATTCTGGTTAATTTGGTATTTTTTAATTCCGGTAAAAAAAAATTGTCGGTCCGGAGGCAACCGGATTAAGCGAATTATACTGTATTACCAATATCTTCCGGTATTTGATTTTTATTGGGAAAACCAAATGCGGAATTATCTTTAAAGGAGACCCGAAAAGAGGGGGAGGAAATGTATTCGGAATGCCAGACATGTGAAAAGAAAAAGCAGATTTTTTGATTAAAATTTGAGGAAAAGAAAGAAACGGGCCCAAATCAAGTAGTTTTGGCTTATTTATTTACACGCGATCCCTGAATAGAAAGTTTTCAGATGGATTTTATGCATTGCATTAAAGAAGACAATTTTATAATCAATATCATATTTCCTATTTTATTGTGTGAAGGAAGAGATTTATGTTTGGTAGTAATATTTTAAGTGCGCATGTGAACAATTCAAAAGGCTCAACGGTATATATCAGACATATTTTCTCCCGTGGGTCTCATATTGACGAGACGTTTTACGCAAATAATTAAATATTAGATAATAATTATTTCTGGATTTATGCGAATTTGTAGTTCGAAGATATTATCCTGGGGGTGTTCTGAGATATTCATGGGCCAACCGAACAAAGAAAAAGTATATTTTCTTCGGTTGAAAATTAAAAAAATTATCAAAGAAATTAGATTTAGATTTCCTTTATCCACCATCTTTAAAAAATATAACGAAGAAACCCGATTGAATTCATTTATCTTAATTTCTCCTATGGTTCTGTTATAACCATGCAATAAATCAAAGAATATATTAATGTGGTATAAAAGGTATTTTATGAATTTTAAGAAAAAAAATGGTCGTAAAATTTGGAGCTGAAGTGATGTACTTTTTCGAACGTTATATCGATATTTGTAGAAATTATTTCAAGATAAATTAGGTTTACAGTAATTACTTTATTTAAAACGAGCAAATGATAATAATAAAATAAATGTGTGATATATGTTATGTGGTTAATTTAATGGTATATTATAGATCACAGAAACCTCGACTCATCGATATATAACGGATTAAAGACATCTCCAGATGCTGGCCTATAAAGAGGATTTTGAGTCTTAACTTAAAACTAACATTTTACGTCAGGCCATTTTACGTTTTGTGTTTCCTTGATCAACTCTTTGTATTTTTCTTTCTCCTAGTCCTTATATAATAGACACAAAACATATAGATTGTAGTAGACGAAGTATATGGCAATTATCAATAGGCCTCCAATAACAAGCACTCCTAGCAATGTTCCAATAACAATGAGTGCAATCATTCCTTTAGATTGGCAATATAACAATAAAAATAATATATATATACCTTTGAACTTTCGAACATTTTTGATAATTATTTTTGATAATTGATTCTTCGATGTAATAAATGGTTGATAAGATATTCGACACGTATCCACCCAAACTGTACAATGGGGTTGAAAGGGGTCTAAATTTCACGAAATATAAATACTATCAACCTGTTCCAAATCTTCAACGTGTTCAATTTTTTGATCGCAAACTGAGGGAATCGGTTTCTTAAAATAATCTTCTTCAACACAATTTTTAAAATCGATGCATGATAATTGAGGATACTAAAGTAATAATATGTACAATAACCCAAGCAAAATTACAAAACGGTCCATGATATTCATCAACCAAACACGCGCATGTTCCACAAGTGCATTCTCCATGACCATTACATGGAATCTTGGATAAGTATTAATTTATTAACAGTTGGGTTCTTTCCTTCGCTATCCAAGCATTCAGCTTTTACGGAAGAGTGGTCACAATTTTTTTCTGAGCAATCTGGCCATGTGTATTTGTCTTCGCAAATACATTTTCCACATTTGCATTCACCCATACCATTGCCTAAATAAATTAATACCCAAATTCTTAACATAATCCATTCTCAGTCGAAGGACAATTAAAATCATTACACTCACAAAAATCCCCGTAGTATAGTGTATCCTTAATATTATAAAAGCAATTCGAAACAGCATCACAAATGCATTTCTCACATACACAATGTCCTTGATCATTGCAAATAGTACCATTTTTACGACAAATTTCTTCATTTTTTTCATCAGCTTCTAAGCATTGACATTTATCTCCCTCGCTAATCATAAAACTCAAATATATTACTATCCATTTTCGCAAACACATTCCCCGCAAACTAATTTCCCTCTATTACTACAGTCAACAGAACTAGGTTTCGAAAAAATAATATATAACTTTGAGGCAGTCGCATCTGAAATTTCGCAATCACATCCACATTGACTAGATATTGTAATTGGAACCATCTGACGGATATTGACATTTATGGTGTCTCTATGATCAAGATAAAAATATGAAAACGCTATGGGTTGGTCTAAACACCTTAAAAGCTTAACACCAATTTTAAAATGAATTTTGTGTTCCGGGTTTACGGATATACATCTTGAGGTACCATCTTCATAGACTCCATCCCCGCTATATATATAAATATATGCACAAATACCAATCAGCGGAAACACTCATTTCTATACCTTGGACTACTGTAAAATCAGGAATTGCAACCCAATAAGTTTCAACTCCACTCTTATATAAAGTAATTAATTTAGGCACTTTTGCATAATTTACGATACTGTCTAGCATTTGATCTGAATTTT
>SGJC01001819.1:0-11370 GCA_009887335.1 Henneguya salminicola
ATACGCTATGAACACCCAGAAAACGAAGAAAGCCCAATAATAGTAGAATTTCCACGGCTTAAAGATCAAAGGGAGAATTCTTGAATCAAGTTTTTTTTTGATTTTGAAACTAAAAATTAGTATAATTTAGTTTTTAGTCTAATTTCGTCTAACTTTTTATTTTTCCCAATGAAAAATCCTTTTTCGTAACTTTTTTGCAATCTTCATTGAATTAACGATACAGAAAGTTCACTCTGAAAACAATTTTCGGTTGAACTTGACAATAATAGCCCCCGCTTGGCGGCGCCGCTAAAAAAAATTTCAAATGATATTTTTTTTTTTAAATTGTTACATATCCTTAAATGAATAATAAATTGCAGATAAGTAATTTAAATCATTTTTTATACTTTTTAAATAATTTTATTACTCATTAAGCCGCCAAGCGGGGGGCTATTATTGTAAAGATGATCCCAATTTTCATTTCCCCACATATAATATTAGTGGGGATGGAAAAATATACGTCAGTCTCTGTAAACTAAAAATAACCAAAAAAAGTTGAAGAGAATAGCTTGACAGATAATAAAAATATATATAAAAAACTAATTGAATAAAATTATTTAACTAATTTTACGTTCAGCTAAATTAATTTTTATTTTGTTGTAGCCATTAATTTTGCGATCTTTGCCGATGTTAGCTCATTCGATTTTAGTGTTTTAATTTCGTTCCCCCGTATGTATTGATTATATTGATGATTTAAAGTGTCAAAAAAATAGAGATAGAATGAGTTCGGGCAATACCGACTCTTCGCTTTTAATGGAAACCAAGAATAATTTTATCCCATCAAATACTGATGTTACACACATTGAAGTAATGAATTTAAATAAAGGTAGACTTTTAAACAATATTTTCTCGGATACAATATAATAACTCAACATTGTTTTGAGATGTGCATCCGAAATACAATCAGTGAAGATTATGTTACTGAAAAAGAAGTTTGTGTTAATTTTTCAAAATTAGAAAAAATGTGTCAAAAGCTGTCTTGAACGATTTTTAGCCGCTTCAAAAAAAATAAACGAGACTATTGCAGCACCTAAACAAGATAAAAAAAATTTAGACACAGTCAAATTTAGAGTATAGTTTTTACTAATTTTTAAATATAAGCTCTGTGATATAATATATGGTGTGAAAAAACAATTTTTTTAATAAAATTTTGTTAAATGATTCAAAATTTATTGGATTATTTCTATTTATATTTTGCCTTGCTGATAAAACACGTAATATTTCAAAAACTACAGACAAAAACCAAATTATCAAAAATTTTTAATCGTTTTACACGGCCGGGCATGCGCGCCTTGATGTCTTTCTTATTTCTTTTTCTCTTAGAACTTATGCAGAAAGTATTATAGCATTAAAAAATAAAGCAGGGCAGATATGGAGCTAATGTTAAAAAGAACTGTTTCCTTCTTTTATTTCACATGACGCAAGCGCGTTGATATGCAATATTTTAGCCGGGGCTTTAGGGTTGTATTATTATTTTATTTTTGCGTCAAATTCGCGAACATGCTTTTGAAGGGGGAGGGTAGCACCTAAGTTTTTTGTTTACTATATCATGTTCTTCGCATGGCGCTAAAAATTTTAATTTGAAGATCTCCATAAAAAAACCAAAGCACACCATCGTGTTATTAGTTTGCCAGAATTCGTTACAATAATTATTTTCTCAACTCCATGGGTGCAGGGAATATAAAACTACAATTAGTCACTTATCTAAATTTGTTTTTTCTTTTCCGAACTTCATTATTCATGGTCTTTATTGTTGGTTACTCAGTTACACGCAACATCAAAAGCGTATCTCATCGTTAGGAAGCATTTATTTACAAAATACGTGTTTAATTATTGGAAAGCAGCCTTTTCGATGATCAGTTAAGGATAAAATTTACTTTGAAAGACACCGCATATCTACTGTATTTTTTTCCCCTCACATAAACATAAAAAACTATAAAATTCAAACTGGAATTTGAAGATAACCACCAGCTGTGGGTCGTCGGGTATTTTTATATTAAGGTATAAATTTCCAGAATATTTTGATTCTTTTTCATCAATCTTTTTTATATGGTTGAGATCATCGAGCAGTTTGCTCTTCGATAAAATGCGCCGGCTTCAATCATTCGATTAAAACAACCATTGCACGTTTTTCGATGTTAAATGTTAACTCCTTGACCCCTATACCAGAAATTTAAATGAGTCATCGTAAGGTTTTGGCAAGGTTATAAATGGAGGTTTGAGACCGCAATGTACAGAGACATGGCCCATGTATTTTTAGGCCCTGTTTCTCATATTCGGGCTTATGTTTTATGCAGTTAATCATTGATTAATACACAATTATTCCAGACAGGGAGATTACTAAAAAATTAAGGAGTCAACTAGCAGTGTTCTGTTATGAGCTGCAATAACGTCATGATATTTTGTGGTATCATTTAAAATATCACTGTTGTTAAATAAGGCTTCCCTATAGGCAAGCTATTCATCTAGTTTGGAAGTACAGACGATATATCATTTGATTGCGTGTGGCATATGTTTCGCGTTACATTATAAATATGAATTTTTAATCCCGCCTGTGTTATCAAATGAAGTGAATATAAGACCATAATTACTTGCGTGTCTAAAAAATTTAATGAACTCAGTCCACCTTTTTTACATGGTGCATATTGCCCGCTGTAAGAATCTCAAAAATATGGGTCTTCATTTTAAATCTTTTAGAATTCTAAAAGGATTGACACATTTTTTTTAACAGGACAGAATTGTTCTTTTATTAAAAATGTTTTCACTATTTGAGGTTTAAAACTCTTAGTGGTTACATCCAAGCTGTTTTTATTGTCGTCTACTACCGTTAGCTAGCTATCATGTATGGTTTAGAAATCAAAAATATTACTAGTTTTAAAGTCTTACCTGATTAACATGGCATTCGGCTTATATCTTTACTAACCCGCAAGCTAGTGCTCCACCGAGAGGGAAGGATGATGTAGTGTTTTTGTAACTGGTGGGTAACGGCTGACGCACTACTGCTTATCTGCGTAATGGCGCCTAACTAGCCCTGTTGATAATTTCGAAAAACTAAAAAAAGGATATTAAAAATTATCAACTAAGACATATTTTCGAGGCGGGAGCGTGTAATATAATTACATTCAATCCCATTCCATAGAAGACGCTTCACCGACAGGAATTCTTTTTTGAGAATTATTAATTGGTTGTAATGCGAAAAAAAGTCTCGTTAAGTTGTTCGAAAGACAAAAGGTTAAATTTAATAATGTTTTTGATTGTAAAAGAGAAATGCAAAAAGAGACTTAAAATTTAGTCACTCATTTTTTGTAGCTATCGATCCTTTCAGTTGAGGTGCTTACGAGTAAGATATAAATTTCGTAATAGGAAGATGGATGCACATTTCTATTTTAGGATAAGGACAATTTTTGTCTTAAAATATCTTTGTTAAATTAAAATACCTACGTGCTTTCAGGGCGCACGAATAAAATATATTTTTGAGTGTGGGTAGGTTTTTTCTTTTTTTTTTAGCTAAATTGTTTTTAATATTAATATATTTTAATTTTAAAAATTGAAGCAAGAAACATAATCAAAGGATTTGAGAGCACATACTTTTATATACAGCGGCCAACAGGTGATTTGGTGACGATCGTAAACGGGCTTCAGCAAAAATAATTTAAACATAAACTTAATCTTTTTAATCAAAAAAATTGAAGTGTTTGACACAGTTGCCTACTCTATCGTATAAGAAAAATTTTCTTATGTGTCTGAGAAGCCCCTAAAAATAACTTGTACGAATTATATTAATTCTTCTAAATATTGGGACCGTGTATTTGAACGTAGATATCAATTCTTGAATGCCAAAAATACTCATCAATCGAGTTCAATTGATGACTGCAAGGAGGGAGGAATAGGATTGAAGATCCCCCTTAGAGTCGATTTAATCCCAGAGAGGGGTGAAATCGTGAATCATCCATTATAATTATTTTACTTTCAAAGAGGATTCTAGGAAGTATTTACTGTCCATACCCCTCCGCCATAGATGATGCGTTAAAAGCTTATATGTTTAACTTATAACTGATGCGTCCATTAAAAATAATGCATATTTAAGGATCACATTTCTTCTCCTCTAAGTGGGTGCGAATTATATAAATTTGGAGTGTGTGTTAAGAGGGCGTAAATATAATGCAAACTTGTATGTGAATGGAATCCTCTCTTGTGAACGAAAAAGGGGTTAGAATCCCTGGAACAGAGATCTTATTACAATTAGAAAATCCCTGCGCTTTAACATTTTCTCAATTTCGTGCTAATACAACAGGCGTAATTCTCTTAGGGTATATCACCTTTCTTTAATATCCAGAACAATAATACAGACAAGGCATGCCAGATAATTCATAATATTTGTGGCTAAATCTAAAGAGGTTAAAACTTTGCTAGAAGGCGAGAGATTTCAATTTTGTTGTCATCTATCTTCATTTAAGCGCTTTCTATTGCTTAACTGCGTTTTTATTTTTTTATACTCGGTCTGGATGTGTAAAACCTTACTGGTCTCTTTCGAGAGGGGCTTCACGGTCCCCCTTGCTTAACTGCGTGGTATCTACATTTTGGTCAACTCCATTTTTTGAAATTCAAAGTTGAAATGATCTTTGGCTTAGCTCGGGGCCAGCAGTTCGAACCAAGATTGACAAAAAAGCCGCAAGAATTCATTTTTATTGTATTTATTTTTTCACTTATAGCGTGAACGTGTGCCTTTCTAGGTTCTAGAGTTAGTTATTCCTAAACTATGCTAACGATTAACAGGAATATTTTCATCATTATTGTTGGAATAATTTTTATAAATTCTATCTAAGAATGTTATTTGAAAGTAAAATACATGCGCGCAGGTAAAATTTATTTGAATATTGCGCCAATTGTATTGTATGTTAGGCCAAATCATTATTTGCCGCAGTAACATTAAAAAAATGTAATAAAAAAAATTATTTTTGCCATTAATAACTTGCTTGTTATTATATTAAATATTTATCATTTTAAAAAATAAAAATGTACATTTATTAATGCAATACGGGCGACTGAACGTTTGAGGAAAAATCACTGCGTTGCCAATTTAATATTTGTCTGGAATCAGATATTTTACCTTTTTTTCTTATTAACATTGTTTTGTTTTTGAGCTTTTACTTAGTCTTCATTTTAACTCGTTTACTTGGTTATAGTGTTAGATATTTTGGAAAAAAATTAACAATATGGAACCCTCCATAGTATTTTCTAGTTTGAGATGATTTTACATAAATGTTTACCTAGTGTATAGAAATGACTACAACACTTTCTTTATAATAACTTTTGAGTGTTCAATTTTTGATTTTTATGTATTTTACGCTCGATGCTTAACAGGGGGATACGATTCTAATATTTTTCGAGGTGGCTATTTTGGAATGAAAACCCAAAATGAAATGAGCAGAATCGATTTCACTAATTATTATTAGGATTTATTATTTTTTTTAATGGGAACAGTGACTCCGAGACTTATAAAAAATATTAAAAAGGAGGAAAATAAATAATACTGATATTGACCTTTGATTTCTGTTTTGGTACATATAAAAAACACCAAAAAATCACAAACACTAAAAAACCACAAAAAATTAAAATTGGCTAAATTGCCGAGTCATAGCGAGCACACATATATTTTTTCAAAAAATATTATAAACATAAAAAAAATATTTATTAAAAATTAAAATTTGTTTTGCCAATTTTTTTTGAAAATTAAAAAAGATTCTGGCAACGACGGAGACACGAAAGGAGCGTGACTTGGAAATGCTTCGCGGCCAGGACGAATATTATTTAACAATTTATTGGAGTATTGCCCCTCGTCTTTGATCACTTAAAGGAAAGTAAAAATGTTTGGATGGGGAGTTGCAAACAATTCTTTTATCATCCTATCGTAGCGCCCAAGAGCGTTATTTGTTCGAATTGCAGACGATGATTTTTCTTCAGAAAAAAAGCCACAGCTCTAAATGATAGTTTAAAATGTTTTTTCTTTTTTTCCCACAAAAATAGTTTCCAAATAATTTAGAGCAATTTGAATTTCAACATTTTTTAGCGAAGTAAAAAATGAAATTTTTTGAATAACTTCTTTAACATTTGACTCAAAAAATCCAATTTTCATTAATTTTCGCCAATTTGATTGCTTCCAATGAAAATAGCATCCATTCAGGATTGAAGTAGGAAATTCTTGACGGACTGCATTCAAAAACCCCATTTCGAAATCGCAAGAGACGCTGACATGATACCATTTGTAGTTCAGTTGCATAATGATTTCGGTGAAGAGCCGAAAATATAGATACTCGTTATTTCCAGATAGGAGGGCATACACGCAGAGCACAAATGACGATGTAGCCAAATCGTAAGTCATGGCACTGACTGTCTGCGAGAAGGGAGATGATGTGCATGCAAATGTTCCATCGATAAGCACTGGATTTTTTCCCTCATAAGATAAAGAGCCTCTAGAAACATCCCCATTATAATTTGATTATCCTTTGAATCGCCCACCCCGTCCCAGTTGCAGCGAAAAAAATTTTCGCCATCTAAAAATTTATGTACTCTCGATTTAATTTCAGATAAGTCGTTCTTTTTCCCAGATCCCCGAACCTCCATGACTAATGCCTCTATTTGTTTTTCGCTAGGAACTCTGTAAAATTTTTTATTGGAAACGGGTGCCTGGATTGAAAGCTGACGATGAATAATGTCGGCAGTCAAATAAAGATTGGGTCTAGTTCAGGGGCCTTTTCTTCTATTTTTCTTGCTGCCTCTCTTCTCACATCCTCTGAAAATATCCCTCTTGATTTGCACAAATTTTTTAAACTCATAATAGAAATTGTTTGCCCATCCACCTTCAAACTAGCTTTACATTTTGTTTATTGGTATTTTGAGCAAATATAATATTGAATAGACTCGCGCGTGGAGTATTTTTATTAAATTTGTATCCATTGTAAAAAATAGAGGCTGGTTTGAAAATATTTTCGAAAATTTCCATTTTGAAATTGCAAAAACAACAAAAATGAGATGTCTAACTTTATACTATTTAGAGAAAAAAATCCAAACAATATAGGTAGTATCTATAGCCAGACCTAAATTTAATATCAAGTTTTTTTGTTTGTGGTGTTTCTATCTAAGGAATTCGCATAAAAATCAGAATAGATGTTCAACCTAAAATTTGACATTTAGAAGTTACTAAAATTTAGCTGTTCAAATTCTTATACAAAAATTGAAGCAAAATTTAATGAGAAAACCCAAAGCCAACTATTTCCTTGATTAAAACTATCTCGAATTGAAATCTAAGGATTTCAGAATGATAATATAAACAGCAAGTAAAATCTCAATCATTTAAAATTCAATTATTTACTATGATTTTTTATTTTAATTAATTTAACTGTAAAGAATCTGGGCTTTAAGAGTGGTTGCGACGCTACTTCCGGAAACTAATTTGAAAAATAACTATCAGGTTTTTATGGAGGCAAATAATGGGAAACCTAAATCCCTTTAATATCTTTGAATTTTTCAAATGTATATTAGGGTTTGCTTCATTTTGAATGACGATTACCCGGCGCGCGAGACAAAAAGTTTTTTTGGGTGTCTTACTACTGTCACACAAGATTTATTTAGTTTTAGTCTAAGACACCGCCCCTTCAAATAATTAGAATCTATGTTTGAAGAAAATGGGATTGAGACTAAGAATAGTAAAAAAAAAACAAGTTTTATTGTTAATTAGCAGAATTAAAATCTTAAAACAGGGTGGCGAATATCATTATATTTCAACTAGTAAGCCTAAAAAGATGGGAAATATTTGCTGCACGGGTTATATTCTATTCATTTGGAGGTTGACCGGAAAGAAAAATTTTCACATCTTCTCGTCGTGCGCCACCTCCTTTCCCCTTAATACAGTCCTCCCCAATTGGATGTGAGTAATTTATTTTATTCCGACTGCTTTTCCTGAGAAATGGTTTTGAAAGTTTGAAATTTTACCAATGATAAAATTTATGCTTTTGGTTAAAAGGCATGATTCTCACACAGATATTATTTCATTTTATACGAGATTTGGGGATAATCGAAAAATCCATATTTTTTTACAATCAGCGTAAAAGGGAATGTTGAACGCGTTTGATTGAAAAAAAACTAAAAAAAACGTGCTGTAAAAGTCTACTTTGGGTCAGGGTTCTGGGAACTAAAATACCGTTTCTTTGGGTAATCCTACGTACTTTGGTTTATTAGAATGAAACGAGCAGAACTTCGGAGTTCAAAGTCAACCATAGTGTCCACTTTCAATTATCTTCGAGAATATCGTATGTTAACGTCCTATCTTCTCTATATTATTTGGGATCGTAAAATTCGACTTTCTTCCTTTCCGCTACTTATAGACAAAGAAAGATTTACTTAAACCGATCAATTGAGGCAGGGAATTATAATATGCGCCATAAACGGGATTAAAATATATTACGGGCTGAATTACTGATAAAAAACAATATTAATTTGTAATTCCCATTTCAACATACACAGCTGAGCGTTTTTTGATCTATCTTGCTGTTATAAATTAGCAATACAACAGAATTTTGTTTGGTTGGTTTTAGTATAAATTATAAACTAACATCTAGGCTATTGAGCTTCTTAATTTACGTATTTTAAATTAATTTAAAATTATTATTTAATCTGATTGCTATTTTTTAAATTGAGATATTACTTCAAAAGCTAACTGAACTTGATATTTAACTTCAATTATCCTTATTACAAGTTGGCACTACTGTAAATCAATTAAGCTATGTTCTGTTTTAAGAAATCCCATATCTCGTTGTCAATTCTTTTAAAAAACATTTACAAATTCTTCCTCTATCATCCTCAAAAAGGAGTGTGATTTAAACGATCTCCATACGAAAAACTGTTATCAACTGGTAGATATATTGCAGGGATTTTATAGCCAATGACAAACTTTCCCAGCTATACGAGGTAGTGTAGGCGCCCCTACGGAAAAAAAATGAATCCGAATTTTTTTTTTGCGGAAGAGAAATAGACCAAGGGATAGATTAGTATCTAAAAAATGGATATTTGGGAGAATTAAGAGAAAGCGAAAAGATGATGTTCAACAATTCTTTTGTCGTTTTGCTGAATGACAATAATAAGGACACCCATCTGAGTGTTCCTCTTTAAATAATTTTACTAGGAGCCGTTTTTATCTCAATGGGTATGTTTCTTATGGTGATTTAAATTAAATTGGTAAACCCCATCCTGACGTCATCCGGGGAAAAAACTTTATTAACCTCTTTATCCATGTATAAAAAATCTAAAGTCTTTAGTCAAAAGTCATAAAAAACATGCTTTAAAAGGCATAAAATGAATAAGGCGTCTCAAGGAATAAAAATACATAAAAGAATATGCTTTCAGAAAAATAAATTAAAACTTTACTTTTTCATCATAAATAATTTTGACAAACGATAAAACAACTAGACGCCAATTATTCGTGAATAGGTGTGCACTTTTTAAAATATGTTTACGTTTGAAGGCATAAAAAGGGGCAAACGACTACTTTCAATAATCTTAATGAGCCGCCTGGTCTGAGCTGAAAATTTACCCAACTCGAAACTCAGAAACGATAAAAAAATTAATATTCCTATTTTATTTTGTCCTTAAATGGAAAAGTAATCATTTAGTTGCACGGCTCTGAAATAATGGCCAATAAATCATTCGAATAAATCTTTGCCTAAATTTCTCAAAAGCTATGTACTATTTATTTTTTTTGTTACCAAGCGAAATTTTATGATCAAGCATAAGAAATGCACTTAAACCCGAGATGTTAGATATAGCGTTTAAAAATATATCAAAGATTTAATAATTAAATTTATCTTTGGCTTTATTTCTTCATTATTCTTTAATATATACTTTTATAAATTTACCCTCAACCTAAATTTCATTTTAATATCCTATATCTCTTTTAATATCAAATTATTAAGGATGCAAGAAGATTTAAAGTTTAACCCATTTAAAAAGAGTCGATCAAACATAAAGAACTTTCAGTTGAGGGTATTTTTATGCTTATTTCAGAAATGCCTAGATTTTGTGAATTATCGAGAGCAAGAGAAGCGATTATTGTAGCCCCTTATTATTACCCTGAGTATAATAATTTTTTTTGTATGAACTGTTGTTTGTGATACAGCATTGGGATATTCGACAACGCTATTTATATTTGGCCCATGTTCTAGCGCGTCAGCTGTCAATGTAGAATCATATTGATACCTTTAACCGATAAACCCGCATGGGAATTTGTAATTATATCATTATTAGGAGTATATTCTCGATTGTTTACCAAAGTATCAAAATTTATTTCGAAAAATCATACATTCATTACAGATAGTAGTATTTGACACACGTTTTATTTCTTTGTCCATCAAACACGCGATATGCGCAAATTAGTTTGAATTAGCTTCTCAGTTTTGTTTTACCCACATTTGTATGCTTTCATATGGGTGATGGTTAAGTTTTTAATGTCTTAAACCATATCTTCGTTTGCACCTAAATAATCATTTATTGCAATTGTAACTAAAGAATGTGTCCATCTCTAAATATCCATCAACGTGATATGTAGTAGCATCTGATACTAAGATTTATGAAAAAATTATTCACTTATAATTCTAGAATACAATTACACGAGAATAATTTTCAACTTTTCTACATCAGATATTTGATCACAGTTGTCGTATTTATCGAAAGTAGCTCTCGCATACATGAAAAATCTTATGGTCTCCATTTTGGCTTTAAAATATTAAAGGTAAAATACTTTTATCGAAATATTCATCTGTGCTTTCTTTAAACTCATAACTTCTCAAGCCCAACGGATTTTGATTGACATTCAAATCATTTCGTGCCAAATTCTTTCACAGAAATCGATCTTAAAATATCCGAAAGCAAATATAATTATTATAAACCCCCCGTGTCATGGTTAATATTAAGGCGGTTTTTAGTCAGCCGATATATATTGCTAATCTAATCACTCGATCGATAAAAACTAAAAAAAGATAAAAGTTCAAAATCTATTTTTCATTTCAAAATTATATTAATTATATTCCATTAAATAAATTTTCAATATTTTAATATTTTTTTATTTAAGATATTACTATGGAGTTGAGATGCTATCTTTTTGTTTAAAAACCCTAAAAGATTATCTTTCACATAAACCTATGCTTTAGACCAGTGGTCGGCAAACTTATTCAGCCAAATAGCCAAATATGAACATCCCAACAATTGAAAAAAAATTGGGAGCCAAATCTGTAAGTCAGGTTGTATGTTGTTTTTTTAGGCATGATTCCGCTTGGAAAA
>SGJC01001823.1:0-12142 GCA_009887335.1 Henneguya salminicola
ATTTCCTCGCATAAAATTTTTTCTATATTTTGATCCCCTGTATGCATACAGTTAAACGTTACCAGTTCTAATTTCTTAATTATATTCCAAAAGCACATTTTAGTTTCAAATTCTGAAAATATATGATAAAAAGTATTTTATAATTTTGATTTTATTGATAAGAAATTCGATTATATTAAATTGACTTTTTTTTGTTCATTTATATCTATTTTCAAATGATTATTAACAAAAAACGATCGAATATAAAATTTGAAGGATTCAAACTCATTATCGTAAAACGGGAATATTTCTCTATCACCGATTGAGAAATTTAAAATTCTTGAACGAATTTTAAATTATTTTAAATGTAGAAGATAGAATATTTAAAATTTCTACTGGTTTCATTTAGAATGGTGCTATTTGTTCTTTAGCAAGCTTTCGGGTAAACATTATTTTGACCTTTCTGAACAAAAAGTTGAGAGGCCCAGACAAATTATATTACGTACTATAATTCTAATGATAATATTTTGTATATTTCGGATTTGTTTTTAAACTACTCTCTAGGCTCTTTTCCTTCAAATTATGTATTTTTCATGCCAGATAACGGTGAAAATTAATGCACTAAAATCAGGAGGTTTAGAGTAGTCCCCATTCGTGTTTGGAAGATACTTGGCAGGATACATGCTGAAAAAAGTAGCATTTGAATCTCACCTACTAAATGATCCATGTAGCCTCTTACCTTTAAAAGACGTCTTACTTCCAATGCATTGATTTACAAAATAAAACTGATAAAATAAAAAAATCAAGACACATACAAACGCCATTTTTTAACATTTTCCCATACTTTTATTTCATACAATTTTGAAAAAATTACAAAATTTATGAAATGACAACATTTAATTAGATTATAATATTGCCCATTCAAAATAAATATTAAATCTCCATGTTTTTAATCATTTTAAAATATTTCAATTAAAGACTTAATCCCAATATTTTATGAAATTTTAATACAAGTTTCAAGATAAATAAAATGGTTCGAGTTCGCAGTATTCTGCAGATTTTTTTCCAAGTATGCTCAGGTCAAATTTTTATTAAGTTTTCCCTTTTACTCAATGAAAAAATCTGGCATGATATTTAAGATGGGATGCAATGTTATCTCGCAAACAAAAAGAGTCAATATATATCCTTCTGGTCTATTTTGATCGCTTTGGTAAATTTAATGAAATTGATCTGTTGGTCGATATTTAATTTTTGTAAATAGTAAACTATAACTTCAACTACGTTTCGTGCCAGATTGTAGAAAATCTGGAAGTACCTGATGCTCATTAGGGATCTGCAATAACGACAGTAAATATTGTTATTTTAATTCAACGATTTAAAATATTTCCCATTATAATTTCGTTAAAATCTGATCCTTTTATCCGGGAGTTCGGGTTTAATTCAAAATGTCTGCTTCTTATTTTTTATATTCCTAATAATGTAATAAAATAACTCAACTAACTACACGAACTAGTGTCTATTTTACTTTTATTGTTCTATGGCGGTCTGCAAGCGATTAAAAAATCGTAAGGCATCACTGTTCTTGGCAATCTTTCTAAAGATTAATTACGTAATCGTTATTTTTTTGTGCTTCAACGGTCTTTTCGGGATAAACAATAGAACACGTGCGGCTATTGTACGACTGTTTAGTAAAATTTTGACAACTGCAGATATATTTCAGCGCAAGCGTTTGCGTCCCCACCATATGATAAGCTTCCATGGCTCAATTCAATTTTAAAAATATTAATGATTTTTACTATCAACTAGCTTCAAATTTACTCAAGTGGAAGGTGAATAAACTCGAGATATAATGTGTAAACAGTCATCCCTGGAAATAAAACAAAATTTGGGTTTTCAAAAAAATATAGGCGATATATAGCGCATGGCGTAAATGTGAGCCAATTTGATAATTTTTTTTCTTCAAAAAATTAAATAAATGAATTTTAATGTCAGATATAACGGTATTTAAGGCAGTTTAGTCATTTATTGGACATACTAAAGCCATTCCAATCAAGATCCTTTATTTTGTGATGCTGCTCTAAAATCACTCAATAATGTGGCGATATTTACTTAATTTTGTTCAAAGAATCGCTTTCCCATTTATGCATTTTAAACATTTTTAGAGGTTTTTTACATATTTAATTGAAAAAAATATTACATCAGCCTTGCTTTAATTTTTTTTAAGATTGGAAAATAACTGTTAAAAATAAAAAAAGAAATATTATAAAATCGATTCAATGACATATTAGCTCCCGCCGCCGCACTACGGTTCAAGATGAATTAATTTGTCAAGTTTTCAAAATATATCGGTATTGAATTTAGTTGGAAATTTTTATGTTATTTCTTGAGGAGGACATTGTTTTGTTGTAGTTTGACGTTGGATTATTTTTGTTATTCACTTGAATAGACATGCTTAATATATCTTTCATAGTGGCCAAATAAATAATGGCTATATTTCCGGTGATCATATTAAGTATTTAATTTTTGTAAATATTAACAAGGCTGTCTAATCTTTCAGATCAAAGCTAGAATAGAACCCCTTCATTTTATGGGCATGCGCAGACTATATGATGTATTCAACACACCAATAACTAAGCCCAATTTTATAAAAATAAATGAGAATTACGTTATAAATAAGCACATTGACAATAAGATTATATTTTACGAAATAGACATATTATAAGAAGGAAAATACTGATACAATACGTGCGTCCTCGTTAAAAACGGAGGAGGGCGTTCTATTGTATTATTCAGCCTTTATTTCAAATAAATAATCTGATTTATATAAAAAACTAAATCTCGCTTTTTATTCATAAGAGATTTTTACTCTGTTTCAGGTTCCCTTTTTTTTTAAACGGACAGCTTGAAGAATATATCCATGACCTCTTGCCTCAACGTGTTGGTCGATCGTCAATATAAATAATGGATCTCATTCTAACGTTATTATGAATATTTTTTATTGATATCATAAGATAAATAATAAATTTTTGGTTACAAAAACCGTCGATGTTTCTTATTTAATATTCCAAAAACTAAAAACGCAAAAGTTTAAATATATCTTGTCTTTGCAATGAGAATAAAAATCTAACAATATATTTAAAATATAGTTCATGTTCCTGAAAATCTGTTTAGTTTTTTTTTCGTTATTGGACAGGATGGGCAAACCCTTACTGGCCTCTTTCGACGGGGGCTTCGTAGTCCCCTAAGCCGCCCAGGTACCGACTCTAGGTAGACACACTGCCCATATCAGCGTTCGTATGTGACTCTTACTTACTAAGCGTCACACCCAACCTCTTCCTTCTGATAACTTCGTACCACAATCGAATTGACTCACGGGGGAACTCTATTCAGTCATTTTGAATTACATTTATCATCATCGATACGTAACTGTACTAAAACAGGGTATTCTTAACACAAGGAAATAAATTATAATTTTAGCAAATATTTCTTGACGTGAATAATAAAAGATGGAATGACAGTAAATTTTAAATGTTCAATAATATAAATAGCTTATGATACGCATAAATTTGTATCTGAACTGTATGTAATGTGGATATTCTCCATTTCTAGAGCAATTTCATGCATGCCGAAAATTAATAAAACTTAATTTTAATAAGAAAATATATTATAAAATATTTTAAAGGGTGATAGCTTATAAAAAAGAATGCTTCTTGCCCCAGGGGTCTCCGTCCCTTGCGGATCATACCATAAATAGTTTTGTTACTCGTATGAAAAAGCTTCTACTACCTTATATAAAGGGCATAACTTCGTATAACTTTTAGTATGCCCCCTGTTTTTTAAGTAGTCCACAGTCGTTTAGCTTCGTTGATCTTACGGGAAGCGGTCTTACGAACTGCACTAGAACTCTCTCTATTAGAAAATATTTAAACTGTAGATCTTATTTTGTTAAAGATATTTATGATACATTTTTGCCGAAACTATAAATTTCACGGAATAAAATTATGTAGTTGTCTTGATTTAAATTTCATATCATTCGCCAAAATTTTTAAATGAAATCTTGTTCATTAGGCTTTATAGATTAATATAATATATTTTTATACTATAATTCATGGTATGAAATAATATGACATTTTATGTCTGTTTACGCATCAATTTTATTAAAATATGCTATTGGTTGGAATTGGATAATTTTTTGAATTTAGCATTTTATGAATAAAGTAAAATTAATTTGGCTTTTAAATAAAAAATTTTTTATTGCGAAGAGTTAAAACATGCAAATATTGACATTTTTAATCCGATAATCCATTTGCACGATTGTGACATTTGGATTGGAAAACTGAATAAATTTCATACCGAGATTATTTATGATCAATGGAAAATAGATTATTTTATCGAAACTAAAAATTGAACTTTACAATAATAGCCCCTTGCCTGGCGGCGCCGCTAAAAAAAATTTCAAATGATATTTTTTTAAATTGTTACATATCCTTAAATGAATAATAAATTGCAGATAAGTAATTTAAATCATTTTTTATACTTTTTAAATAATTTTATTACTCATTGTCGCCATTTATTTTTTTTAGCGGCGCCGCCAAGCGGGGGGCTATTATTGTTAAGATGATCCAAACTAAATTTTAGGGTGTATTTATCCTCGAAAAATTATATCAGATATTGTAAGTAAATTGTGTGTTTTACTTCCATTTAAAATTTAGCTAACCGAAAATTAACGAGTTAAGGAACAAATAAAAAAAATATCAGAAATCATTTCGAGAATACATAGTAAATGCATAAGAGTAAAACTTGATGCGCCTTTATATACTGGGGAATAAAATATAAAAATTTGTTGGAATTTCCGACTATAGACGATATTATAAAGGGTTGCCGTTAAGAGAGTTTCCAATCCTCTGATACCGGGATAACAGCAATTATTTTACGAATTTTTGTAGTGCGCATGCCTTTATTCTCACATGTTCAGATTCCCCTTCCAAGTAATGGGAATTGAACGAGGGAGATATCCCGTCCTTAGTGTCAATATATAGAACAGTTGTGGGCGACCTTATGAGAAGATTAAGCCATTTGTTCGAAAAAAATATGCACCTAGGCTGCAATATGATTGAAAAATTTTGAGGATATAGTTGGTTCTTTCTAAATAAATGTCTTCAAAATATAAAAAACTAACATATTTGAAAGTAATTTAAACGCAGTATTTTTGGTTAATTGTTATAATATGTTCAAATTTGAAATTTTAATAAACTATATGTGAGTCGTGCATCAATTACGTAACGATTTACAGTACCTTTCATTTGATTGACGCCATCTTTAAATTGATGTTAGAGGCGGTGGGCGAGACTCCAATTTATATTTACGAATTGTATGAACAACGAAAATAATTCAAATTATTACGATACAAAATATGCATCAAAATCACCGTAAAAATAATTCCATTCCGATGAAACAACAAAGTCAATTATAAATTTATTTAATAGGCTTGGAAAAGGAGTCAGAGTTTTCTGAGCTGTATAATGTTCCACGTAAAAATGTATCAGCGGTAAAAAATGTTTTTCTTGAGTATGGGAAAATAGGGAAAACCCCAAAAGGGTGCAAACTGTGTCCAATTTTAAAGGCTGGCCAAAAAATATAATACTTCAATGGAGGGATAATGATCATTTATTGAAATATGCTAACATAAGAGATAAATTTTTTACAACAGGGAACATTAACCCTAGAGGCAGTACTCTGTCAAAGTATTACATTATTATCTTAAGCGAAAATCTGGTATCCCAGATGGATAAAATACTCATGATATCATATAAAAATGGAAGGAATGCTGTCTTCAATATTTAAGCTAAATAACAGAAGAAAAATATTCTTTCTTGACTAAAAAAGTTTCTGCTACTCATTTAGAAGAAAAGTTGGGCGAGTCAAAGTCAGGGAAAGCGCCGGCGCGCGTGCGCCGCGCGTTAAAAATTTTTATACACTCTGCTTGCCCATAAGCTATAGCTCAGTGTTTCACTTCGAAAAATTGGAGTGCCCTAACAAATTCAATATGATTTAAATAGTTGATTGAGTGCTTTATTCTTAAGTTGCAGTTGAAAAAGTATTGCCAATTTTATAATTGTCATCGATAATGCAGTCTTCCATAAATGTCAAATTGTAAAAATATATGATTCAATCCAACTGCGATGTTTTATTATTCTTACCTCACAATTCACTTTTTAAATCCCATAGAAAATACATTGAATCAATTGAATATTTTGGCTGAATCATCACAGCCAACAAATGAGGCGTAACTTTTTCTTGAGATGCTCAGATCCATCAGAAAGAATACTGCCACATCTCAGCCAAAATTATTTCTAATCCCTTAGAGGGCTATTTAATAGATGCCTTAGACATGAAATTATCAGCGATAATTATATTTCGTTATCAATATTATTAATTAGCTAAAATTAATTGAAAGATACTGCAATACGTAAGAAGGCAGTTGGAGGATTTTATTTTCTTGAGGAAATGTAAAAGAATGGACGGAGTGGTAAAAAAATGTCATTTACGAACGACTCTGTGTTAGGATAAAATGCAGAAATGACTACACTTTGTCTTCAAGGCTCGCAATTCCCACACCCGGTCTTGGCTGATATTAACATAAGATCAGAAAAAAAGAATATAATATTATCAAAATCAATAAGTTGCATGTTAATAGTTTAATACAAATTTTAAAACATTAAATATATTTGTTCTTTGCCCTCTTTTTAAATACAAATTCACAAAAATAAATTGATAATTATTCGTGACGCAGTGTCTAGAGCAAATTTTTTTAATTTACCACCCCATGTTTTTTTTATTTGACCATGCGCGCATTTTGTGGGATTAACTAATAATTTGAGTTGTTTTCAAGCAAATTGTGAAAGCTAAAATCATTCAAACACTCGTTTGGGTTGAACTTTACAATAATAGCCCCCCGCTTGGCGGCGCCGCTAAAAAAAGTTTCGAATGATATTTTTTAATTTTTTTAAATTGTTACATATCCTTAAATGAATAATAAATTGCAGATAAGTAATTTAAATCATTTTTTTTATTCTTTTTAAATAATTTTATTACTCATTGAAGTATAAATTTTGGTAAAAATAAAAATTAATCGGCATTTATTTTTTTTTATCGGCGCCACCAAGCGGGGGGCTATTATTGTAAAGATGATCCCTCGTTTGATATTAAGGAGTCTGAAGTTATTGTATTTTTGACCAAATGCCGTATAAAATAATCAAGATCCCTTTCTTCTTTACTTTTAGCAAAAAAGCAGTCCCTTATTTCCCGCTATATTTTAATTGGTATTCCTAATCCATCAATCAATTGTCTACGTTAATATTTGTTGGCGTCTTTCGTCTCACGCGCTTGTAAAATAAGATAAGTTTCTCCAATCGGATGGCTGTTTTGTGCGATTCTTTGATAGATTAGTTTCATATGATTGCTATATCGGTCCAAAATAGTATAACTTATTAGTTTACCTTTTATTGAGGATTCCTTCATTGCAAAGCCATAATCACAATTGGCACAAACACAACAGGAAGTTATTATTAGTTTTTTAACTAATAAATGGATACAAGAAACGGCTGGATTCACCCATTCGATAAAGCATGGCGATAATTGTTAATTTTCACTTTTGAACAAAGCGAAACAATATTAAATTAGTATAAATGGATCAGTTTTAAATTTTTGAACTACACCACATATCATAGTATAAGAAACAAGATTATTATCATGGAAAAATTGTAAAGTCTTCTTTTTGTTAGATAAAATATTATGAGGAAGTGTCCAAAGATTGAATGTCTTGGCAATTGTTTAACTCGTTAAGGTTCGTATTAATGGAAAAATCGTAACTGAAAAGTTTCTAAACTATCATTATACCACGAAAATTAAATAAATAAAACGGCGGCTGTTTTTTTTATCATGCTTATTGCATAATTAAATTAAAAAAATGTGGTGTAAAATATTAAATTCTATCCACTTTATTTATCTTAAATAGGATTATGTTATTTACAAATTGTGATTTATGACGCGCGCGCATCTTCATTATAACAATGGAAATTCCGAAAAAGACATTATTTGAAAAATCTGTTGGTAAAAATAAATTTAATGTATGTTTTAACAGATTAACATATAACAGGTCTCTCTTACTTTATATAGTCAAATATTCTGTGAAATTGTGAGTTACTTTCATAAAAAGAGCAGTACTGTCGAAAATTTAGAGGATCTGTAATCATAATTTTATTATAAAGTTTACATAAATGTGGGGTCGACATTGGTTCAAGACTAGTCGATATACTTAATTACAAGGAGCGCGGCTCAAAACGAGAAATAAGACTTTTGAATTATTTACTTTTTTTGAAAACTTCTGTTTGGAAGGTATCTAAAATACATAATTTTCAGCATTTGTTTGGAGAGGAAGCCGATTACTTGGAAAAAGATTTAGAGAAAACCACAACGTGTATAACATGCACAAAATATTCATTTTAGACTATTTTATTGAAAAAGATTCTATTTACAATCGATATTTGTCATCTAAACAAGAAGGTAGGAGATTTAATTAACAATTGGGACCCCGAATCTAGCTTCGTTTGCCGCAGGAATTCTTCAATCTCTATTGTGTGATACTGGCTTTGTACGAAATTTCATTTATATTTCTAGAAATGTAATGTTACTGCTCACTGGCACAAAGGAACTACTTTCATGATTGTTTTTGAGGATTCTGTCATATCAAGAGATAATGATTTCGATTCTAAAAAATAATGTTCTTTTAATTATTTTGTATTAATGGAATACACTCGATTTTTTTAATTTATGCTCGCTTTGTAATTCTAGCTATACACGCGCGTTTTTGTTGCCTGTATTTTCCCCCTCAAACTGAGCATAAAAGCTCATGGTTTCCTTTGAAAATATTTTTTTGAGTTCAACGTTTAATGCTTAGAAAACTATTATTCATGTATATCTTTCATAAATATCAGGTGTGTGGGATTACATTTACTTATAATCGTAACCAGCATATCCCTTAAAAGAGCCGTACCACTTTTCTTTGACTGGAACGCCTAGTTTGATAAATTAAAATTAACTACCGCGCGTGGGTAATCTAACTAAATACAAATGATTGAATACAATTAGACACGGTTTTTTTTAGTAATAGGCGAAAGCTATTGCCATATGCTTACTCGTCGAGAAAATAATAAAGTCAACTACAGCGCTTTTCAACACATTTTCGCATGCACATTCAACGCTCTCCCAGCCATCGGGCAATAACTTGTTAAGATTAGAAAAATAATAAATACATATTAAAAAGACAGATATATATGTTATTAGCTGCTTTTCAAACTATTTAATTATTTCTTTTCTAAATTTATAAATTAAAATAACGGCTTGTGAGCAGACGCCAGGCAGTGCACGAAGGTTAAATTAAATCCACCCCCAGCACAAAATAAGAGCAACATTTCCGTTAGGGGCTCGGTTCTCGGAATAAGTTGGGAGCCGAAATGGAATTTAAAATGAAAGAATTATATTAAATTTAAAAAATTTGATAAATCTAATTTTAAAATAGGGGATTATTGCTTCGCATTACATGAAGCCTAAAGATAAGAACAATAAAAATGACGAATTTTCTCTCTATCTTGAGGCGGGAAAATCCTTAAGAAATTACCAAGATGTGGGCATTTATTAAAAATATGCAAATGATTATTCTCGATACCTTCATTACACAATATCCACTGCTTGTGGGAAGTTAAGGACATATTGCTTATTAATCCTGAATAGCATACCTTTTTACTCTAAATCGCTGTGGATACGTTCTGTTAAGATCAGCATAACAAAAAAAGAAACATGCGTGTTGAAAAATAAATAAATTTGTGAGAATTCTATAATTGTGTGTTGCATTTACAATAGTATCTTTTGGATGGGAAGTGCCATGCGTATTTACAATAAATCAAAGATACTTTAAAGTCGGAGTTCTCAATGTGGAGCTTGCCCTAAAATTTAAAAAATGTATTGAGCAGTTATTCATTCTACTTTAACCTTTTCACCCCTCGGGGAGAGAAGGGGTTTCGAAAAATTTTAATTTTTAAAAGTGGATTACGGCCTACGAACGTTTGAAATCCCTGTTACTGATTTAAACAAAATTTTTTAGACTGCATAAAAATAACGAAATTAAACAAAATCGAGTGTATATTAGAATGGGTATTATTTTTCATCCATATAACTTGAGGAAATGTTGATGGAAGCCTCTTGCATGGGCTAGGTGCAAGGCAGAGGATTATAATTTATGAAATCGTATCCCAAAATACTACAACAAATTCTGGATTTAGTTATGCTCTCTTATTTAGAAGTGTTTCAGATAATTTTCTTTTCCGAGTAGCATCCAATCTAGATTATGCGACTACGCTCAATAATCCTAAATTTGTTTTCGAACAATTTTTTTTAATTTTCCAATAATTCTATTCTGCACAATATAAAAATCCGACAAAAATATGCAAGTAAACTAAACCTTACCAGATGGAAAAAACTTTCTCAAATTCCCATTTTAGAAAATAAAATGCAAATAACCGTTGGAAATCAATTAATCCGCAAACAAAAGACTGATTGTGACGTCATTAAAAAATCACAATCTATATTTTTTAACCAAATACTAAGCGTTATTAAAAATTCTTCTTTTTTTAACAGACAGCTTTAGGCATTTTTTTTCTTACCCATTAACTTAAAAGAAAAAGAACTAAAATCTCAGAACAAATAAAGAAAATAAACAACGAATCTGTGATAAAAGCTGAAATAAAGTAACCCTTTTGTATAAAAAAAGATGCGCCATTAGTATTTTCACTGTGATGGAGATACTTAAGAACAAAAAAAACGGTTCAATTCAGCAATTATTTGTCATGGAGAATTCCTAAAATTAGGAAAAAGTTTTATTAATTCGAATATTTCAAATGAATTAAAAAAAACATTCGGATCAAAGGTAAAATACGACCACCCTCTCCATGTTTTTATGGGCATGCGCGCAAGCATCTGATGTTTACGAGACTCCAAGAATTAAGCTAACTTTTAAAAATGGATGAGAATAACCTTATAAATAAAAATATTGAGAATATGATTATATTTAACAAAATAGAAATATTTTAGAAAGAAAATACTAATATAATATGCGCACGTTCATATAAAATGGAGGGCGGAGGGTCGTATGATATCATTCAGCCAAATATTGTATTAACGGCAACAGGGATAATTGAAAATAATTTCATTAAAACTTGGAACATGAAACTTTGGTCACTTATCATGGTTGTGGAAAATGTTTAATATAAATATTATCTCAGCAAGGTTAATTTATCTGGCGAAGCTAATTATTTAAAAAAACTTGAAATCACATTTATAGTTAATAAAATGTACGAAATAGTTTTAAAAAATCAAGAAATATTATTTAAAATATTTGAAACAGCTTTTTTTTCTAAAATCTAACTCCTAAAAAACAATCTCTTAATCAAAACGGGACGGAAATAGAGAATAACTCTTGCACTTGCCTATAATGCAAGGAGTTTGATTAAATTAAAACCAGTTGGGATTAAACATTTTAACAATCTAAGGTGTCCTATAAATTTCGATATTACAAATTATGCAATCTACAAAAACAATTCTAAAGCAGGGATAACACCTACCATCCATATTTTTAGAGTTTTTAAAATATTTGGATGAATTGAAAAAAAACTAATATTCCAAATTCAACAAACCTCGTCGAATAAAGTTTTAGAGTCTTTTATATAAACATAACGAATATGTCTGTCGACTTTTTGAAAAGTCATTAGCCGTCAATGAATGCCGATATTATGCTCTTTTGAGTTTAAAATAAGAATCTGTTTATTTTAAAATGTAACATGTTGGATAAAAAAAAAAGGGATAGCTGCCTTAGTCGATTTGAGGTAGGCAATTATTTTTGTTTTTAATGGATAAACCTGGGGAGGCGAAACACAACGATTCAAAATTCCTTTACAAAAAATGTATATTTTAAATCATTTCTGGTTATATATGGTTCAAAAATTGTACTCAATCATCTGTTAATGTTTTACAGCACGGAAAAATTTAAAAACTTCTATCCATCTACACATATTTTAAGGGATTGATAATAAGAAGAATGCTCAAAGGA
>SGJC01001828.1:0-12191 GCA_009887335.1 Henneguya salminicola
CCCCTGTCGCTACTTCTCAACGGCCTCTGAATCTTTGCAATCCAGACTCTTTCAAATTATTTTATGAAAACATTTTTACATTCACTAGCCCAACTTAATTTTTTAATATTACCGATTTTTTAGTATTTTTAGAATATTGTGTTAAGATTATAATTCTCGTTCTTTTGATTGTATTTTGTGTCTGCTAAATTATTCAATTTGGTTGACTGTAAGAGTTAATCAAAGTGTCTGTTGTTCGAATTATTCTGTTTTTTATAATAAAATATATTCTTGTATTATTACATTTAATTATGAAAATATATGCGAGTTATTATGCCCAGACATCTTATTCAGATTATACTTGATCAGGTTTATACCTCTACACATATTTTCACATTAAATTGGTTTTTGGCTTTATGTTTTCTGGCATTTTCCGTCCTAAAATTTACATACTTTTTATTTTCTAATTTGACCGTTTCGTATTTAATCGATAGAAAAATTTCGTAAGGATAAAAATTAAGGGAGGTCAAATTCTGTGATTACAAAGCTACCTCTAGTCTCATTTTAGGCCCATTTGGTGTACCTTACGCAAGGTATTAGTAATAATTGTAATTACAGCTTCGTGTAATTAAATTTGAAAACAATACTATTGAAATTTTTGAAAAATATGATTGAATTCATTCTAAGATCATTCTCGAACCAAAGGCTCTCTTCTGTTGTGTCGTGAGTTTATAACGCACGATTTTAGAGATTTTTACAGCTTTCGAAGAATTAAATATCTTTATTTATTGAAAAAATTTTTTACATGCAATCTTCTTTATGAGTTAACAAAACTAATAAAAAAAAATTTTAACTTATTTACTTTTTATCACCGAAAAAAAAGAATGACCTGTTCCTCGAAGGAAAGATTTGGCATTAATGAAATTATGAACAATAAACATCTCTATCAATTAGATACATTTTTTCTTAAAAAATAACGATAATTAAAAGCAATGTCGTTGAGGTACGGCATCTGTAAAGAAAATAGATTAAATTCATGTGGAAAATTCCAAACTATTCCTTATCTTTGCATGGGGAACTATGTAAGTTGACGATAATCTCACAGAAGACCATGAAGTATTCCTATAAAAAAAAAACCCTAATTATTTGTGTATCCCGTTTAAGACCAAAAAAAACTCTTTAGAGATATGAAAATATACCTCTTATTTAGTTAGCGCAGTTAAATTTAATTCTACCATAAAAGTGATCAAATAGCACTGAGATATAGCGAATTTAATCATATTTTAATAATCTTGTTTTCGGATATTATAGCTCAAAAACAAGCAAAATTTATGATCCCAATACTTTCACAACTCTTCCTTAGTTCAAGCGATCACCTAGATTATCCTAATAAAAATAGTAATAAATATGAAATTAGCATAATCTTATTCTTTGAACCTTTAGCAATTTTATAAAAATCTGGTAAGAACAAGTAAATATAGATTTCAGCTTATTTCAACAGGTACATAGAGTTCTATGTTTCTGATTTGCCCAACCCAGAATCCACCAATATTTAGCATGTGTATGCGGTTAGAGCCAAACGATTGGAATTAACTATAGAATACAATTCATCGAAGTTCAATATAACTGATTGTTCAACATAATATCATTTTCAATTAAAGACAGGAAACAGCGCTTTCGAAATATTTATGGGATAAACCATTCCAATCAGAGTATATCAGGCCTGTCTGCATTGTATAAATACGCGTTACATTTCAAAGAGAAGATGATTTAGACACAGAGTCTAAGGGTATCTGGTTTTTTCTATCAGGACGCATCAGAAGCGGGAAATTTTAACGTTGAGTGAAATCATTTCAAACCATACATATTTTACGAGTAGGTTATCATTAACATGACAAGGACCTACGTATTTTTATTATTCTTATCCGATTATAAGTTTCTCTCAAATCTGTGTTCAAAGATTCGAATTAAATTAAATTTAGAAGCCCGAAACTAGGAAAAGGGAGATTGCGCGCAACAAAAATTTTTGAAATAAATTAAACAATACATAAAAGACTAAAGAAATGCCGGATGTGTGAAAAATACTATCTAGAATATATTCAATTATTATTTTATACGAAAATATATAAATAATCGATCATATTTGAAGCGAATAAAATGGTAATATTATTTTATGCTCTTGTAAGGCGTTGATGTTATTTATAAATTCAGGAGCATAATACTATGCTTTTAAAATCTTAATTTTCCACGATGCAAAACATTTGGTGAGATTTTGTTTCTTTTTTATTTGTATTCTTGATCCGCGTAGGTCAGATATGATACCCAAGTATCAAATATGAGAAATAGGGCGGTAAAAGAATCTAGAAATAGAAACGATAATGTCAATAGAATTAATATTTTTTCTCAAGTTTTTTTTTTAAAAAACATGTATAAATTTTAATACATGCGAATGTACAATTTTTATCCAATTTTCTGAAACATTAAAGTTTTGAAGAATGTATTAATTAGAATTCATGTTGCGTAAACTATTAGATTAAGAGAATTCGGGTTTTTATCAACCCCTCAATATATATTTGAAATTTCAAAACCTAAAATTGATAAATATACATTTTAAAACTATTTTGATTAAAAAGGAGAACGTATTAAATTTGAGAAATTTTTGTGAAAAAAGTGACGTTCCGAAACATTTTTTATCAGTGGCTGTAGGGTCAACAAGTTCCATACGTTAAATATTTTTCTGTAGCACAATCCTTAATTTGCAACCAAAAGATGAAACCAAGAGTTTAATTGGACATACTCAGAGTTGCGTAGAAAAAACATTTACCTTTGCAAAAAACCTAAAAAAAGTACGGATTTTAAGACTTTTAACTAGATATATTGCACGAAAAAAGTTACTAACTTTGTAAAATCACTGGTTGCGCAGGGAAATTCTCCTAAAATTCGCAAACCGACTAAAACACTTTAGTTTGAAAGCCTCATCAGATTTCAAGGCAATTTCTCAAAAATACTATTTGATAGGCGCTCAATATGGCAATATCCCAAATGGAAAAATTTTAAGATTCCGTACAGCAGTTTCAGATCTGTAAAGGTTGTCTTAGGGCGAACCCCCCCTCATTTGGAAAAGTAGAAATTGATAACGATTGTGGGTACTACAGAGGATGGATGTACTCATAAATTTATTTATTAACAAGATATGACAACTACATAAAATTTTGGGGACAGGAGATTAAAAAGGCATTAGCATATTTAGGCAACACGATTAATAAATATAAACCATACCTCAGAATAATTTAAAAGCTTTATTTGCTAAATTTTTTGATAGTTTAGAATAATAAAAAAATGCCTTTTTTATTGCAGACAATGCAGAAAATATTACGGCAGAGTTTCGGGAAGAAATGTAAATTGAATGCGTAGGATATAATTTCAATGATCTCTTTTCACATTTATTGAAACGAACAAATATAAACTCAAAACTGGATAAAACATTAAAGCAATCAGGCGTACATGCTGAAGAAGTTTTTCAATAATGCTACAGTTTTTCAACATCAACAAACCAGAACTGACATCTCAGGCCATAGATCAATCAAAAAAAAATTTCTAATTATCATCAGAACTATACAATAATTCGCTGAATCAAGTAATGGGCGTTCTTGTGCAGTGTGATAATGCTACCAAAATTTGTTAACTTGATAAGCCCCCTATGCTCCGCATTGTTCTCTCAATTCTATTAAAACTGCGCTAACATCTTGATTTTTTTGCAAAAATGAAACTGAAATGATAACACGATTTACACAATATCTATCAGTACAGTTTGAATAATATCTTGCAATTTTTGATCTTCATATGGGCGCGACTATAATCCATGAATGAAAAATTTGCTTCTAGATGAGACATTTGAAGCTCGCCATAAGGCATATCGTAAATATTGACACTTGTATTTCAGAGGATTATTTGTTCGGACTAATATTAGCACAAAACGGCTCAACAAATAAATTATAATCATATCTTGATCTCCCGTTGAAATAGGGGGGGGGGCTATGCAATATTTGCGTTCTAAAGAACACGGCATGCCAAATCATGTTAATGCTACCAGTGTATTGCTGTGTATTCTTGCAAAAAGTAAAATATCCTTTTCTAAAACTGGCTGAATATTTGAAGCGAGAGAGGATGCGTAGTCTCCAATTAAACTGTTGACGATTTTTTTTACGCGGGCCTGGACAATGTTATTTTAATTGTACAAAGATAATCTTTAAAAATATTCGATTTATTCGATACAACCGTCAAATATTTTGAGTTCAATAGAACTGAAATGCAAAGGGCGAACTAGGGTAAATCTTTGGCGACCCTGCGCTTTTTTAAAAGAGATATCCTCTCGTCAATATAATAATCACAAATATTCTGGAGTCTCATACGATTGTCATCATAAAATCTGCCGCATGTTTTTTTTATGAAAGGATGACAAAGATGCAGTCGAAGAGCGTTAGAGAAACTGACAACAACCTGAACTAACTCAAAATTATAATATATTTTAATTTAAATATTTCATTATATTATTTTTAAGATATATTGGAATGCCACTAAGAGAAATTATTTATTTTTGACTGAGATGTAACTCGCACCTTTTCGACATTTAATTTAGTTTTAGGTACAAGCTTAAGGAGTATTTTTCTCTACACGAAATTTTATTAAATATACAGTTGTCTCATTTCATTTTTACTTATTTTATTTCGAGGATTCAGCGCAGTTAGTTTTCTGCATTTCGTAAATACTTTAGATTTTTCTATTTTGCCACATTTTATTTTCTGCGCAACCGTTTTGTCGGGTTTTCAGTATTAATTTGACTGGGAAAACATTTCCTACCACGTCATAATGAGTGGTTTGATAATAAAATTTACACTTGCACTTTACTTATGTGTTTTAAAAAAATTATATAATCATTCAACATATCTTGTTTAGATGTATATCATTATCCCTTACAATAAAACATTGCAGATAAAGGATACAAAGGTTGAATAATCGATGCTTTTCATTCAATTTAGATGCGATCGCACGTGCAGATTATTGATTCACTCAACTGGTTTTTATGCTACCTTTTGTAGAACGTAACCATCTCCTAAAGAGAGTACTTGGTGCATATTAAAATATCGCAGAAAATTTTTTTTACTTCATATACGTTCAAATGGGATTATAGAAACAAATTTTTCCCGGTTAATTTGTAGAGTTAAAATGAAAGCAAAGCTGTTGGATTTCGAAAGCACAAAAATTATATAGAATTTGTAGTTTTGAGATTTTTTATGAGTATATTCTTAATCAAATATCCTTAAAATAAAACAAAAACAAGACATCCAATTAAATAACAAAGCAAAAAGTCTACATACAAATAATTAAGGAAATTTTACCAATTCTTAATTTTTCTTCCCTTTAATCCTAAAAGTATGTGTGCAGTATTTCATGCCAAGGTAACCCTTGTTAAAGGCGGTTGATTTTTACGGGTTGTGAAGCAGTAGTCGTCTACGATTGATTTCACTACCCGTTCCGATAAATGAAACATTTCGTATATTTTCGTTGGTCATCATATATAAAAATGAAGAAAAATACTCCTTTAGAGAATCGGTTTATGCGAAACATTCGGAATAAATTTAATTATGAGTACATTATCAGTAAAAATTTGTATCTAACACAATGCAGTGTTTTGAACCTGCGTATAAATAGAAATGGAAAAAATATTTCGCCGACCGGCATAAGTCGGAGAGAAATTAAAACACGATGCGCACTTCGCTTTTACACATAAATCGGGAGAATTTTTTTAATTAAAGGCAGTAAATTTTTGCCATCAGACGCCGATTCTCAGACTAATTGTTAAAGAACACTGCGATAGAGGATGCGCTATGGCTGTTTTTTTGAATATTTTTCAATCAAAAATAAAAATATGCATGACTATAATTTATTAATTAATACTGTTATCGTAAGCCGTGTTATGAGAGATATCACAATTCTGTATTTCAATATCGAAACAGCGTGTTATAAGAGGGCTCCCTGCAGTATCAAAAATAAACGCATACAAATAATACATAAACTAGCAGAACTTTCGTCATGCGTAATTAAATTAATTGCGTCTTATGATAAAATTACGTGATTTCATTGATAATTTCAAAATTATTGAAATTTAAAATATAATCATGAAGGTGAAGATTTTAATATCTTTGAAACCAAAAGCAAACAATTTACGTGTTTGAAAGAATATCTTACACGTAACGAATATCACCGAATTATAAAAATAATTGCTCGATTTCGAATTTTAAATTTTGTACCAAGTGATTTATCATATTTTTTTCTAAAATATGGCAATTCTTAATATAAATATGTTTTATTGTATTCATGCTTAATTGAATATAAGCCATATTTAGAATATTTATGAAAATAAATATTAATATCTAAATATAAACTTTGCTTCATTGAATCCATAATACTACAATAATTCAGCAAACATAAAATATACAAAATCACAAGCATGCGCAATTATAATTATGTCAAAAGTATCATCACCCATGAATATGAAAAAGTATAAGTTGGTTTTTCTTGGAGAACAATCAGGTATTTTTATTCTAAAGTATTAATATATTTTATTTCTTTTTAAAAAGGATAAAAATTAAGAACATTCCAAAAATATTTTAATCTGAAAACTTCGAGCCCTAAGATTTTCTTCAAATTCATATTAGATTTCCCCGGTATAAGAATAATTCACGAGAAATGGTTTAACATATAAAATGAATCGTCGGTAAATTACCTTCTAGAATACATTAATTTTTTTTTCAACTTCCCCTTAAAAATTATGTAATTTGCGAACATCCATGGATCATATTTTCAGTCATGCCCGAATCATTTGTCGTCAACCGTATTTTTATAATAAAAATATTAATTTTCCAATATATTTTTAATTTTATTTAATATTTTTCAAATTCATAAGAAAATTTTTACGTTCGTTATTATATACTCAGGCTATTTTGTTTCAAATATTATCCTATGTGTTTATAAAATATTAATTTTAAGCGTTAATCATTTAAATTTATCACGCGCGTGCGTAGTTTTTGACATAAACGAACACATGTTTTGCATTCGCTTTACACACAATATAATATATTTTTAGCATGAAATAAATTTCAAAAGTCAACATATTTATTAATGCCACACTGGAATATTTTTGATGGGTCGTTTTATTATCCTATATGAATATAATCACCAATTAAACTTATTTTTGAAATGATATATTCAATAATATAGCAAGCGCAGATTGCCTTTCTTACAATGCCACGCATGCGTCTTCCTGAATTTCATTTTCCACAATTTCGTCCGAATTTATTCATTCGATAAAAACTAAAGAAATAAAAATACAAAATAATTTGCTTAAAAATTTTTATTATTTTGGATGTGCATGTATTTTGTTGTAAATTAAATATTATGCTTTTCTACACTTACTACTAGATTATTATTTCTGTTAGACGGTTGTTTCCATAACAAATATATTTATCTAGTATCTTAATTCGTATGCTTAAATGGCGCATACTTTGCGATTGGATACTAACTGTCAGTTTCTTCGAGACATCGCGCTGGTATCATCGGGCATTAGTTTTCAGATGCCTAAAAATTCCATATAAATGTGAACGATTTTATTATTGAAGTAGTATTTACTGATGTGTCATGTTTACTATAAATTTGTTAATAAATTTTCTAAATCAGCATTACATTAATCATAACATAATACCATGCTTCCCAAATAATCCATCTTAATCGTTTGATTTTTTTATTAAATAAAGATTATATTTCCAAGCTATTCTCGATTGCAATATAAAACGGCTCCGAATATTCAAACGAGCAAGTCTGAATTTCAATGCTACAAATATTTTCCAACGTCCCTCCATCAATTTTTTATGCTAAAAAATATAAAAATATCATCAAAATTTTTTTTATTAAAAATTTTATTAAACAAGTCTATTTTTTTTATATGTTTTTATATTTATAGAAAATACTCAATATTTTATAAAATTTTATGGATTTTTCTGTCGTTTTCCAAAAAATTTTTCACGTTTCTGTTTTAGAATGATAAAAAAAATTGCAAGGATAAGTGGTGACTGCAACGAACTTCGGGGGAAATCAACGACGATTTAAATTTAATTTAATACAATAAAATACGGGTTTTCGAAAAAATTAAAAATATTTTGTTTGAAGCCAATGAACATTTATATGATTTTGTTATTGTCAAAAATTTAATTTCATAGTCCATTGCTCAAGAGATAGTTCAGTAATATTGCTCTTTTTTTCAGATATCTTGTGCCCAATATTTCAGAAATAAAGAGAGGTGATTAATGGGAATAATTCATGCGTATCAAATTTCATGTTTGTTGTATGAAAAAAAAATAATAGATTATGAGATAAATTTTAAAATTGTAGGAAATATAATTTCTTCTAAAACATTTTTACTTTTTATTCATACTATCTTCGGCATATTAATTTTATGTCTCTTAAGTTATTTTATATGGAGGTAAGAATGGAAGTAGGGAATTACCAAATATATTTATCCTTTATTTAAATGTACTGCTAAAAATATTGTTTCTGGGAAGCTTAGTACAGGAGTTTGATAATAAATTATATATCGTCAAGAATTTTATTTTCGACCCCATCCCTTGCTCGCATTTTACGTAGTTTTTCTTAATCAACTCGTTTAATCCACCTACTTTTACAAAAATACCTGATTCATAAACGAACTCGTGCGCAGTAACAATTACTTACATACCCAATTATTATTATATATACATTCGAATTTTGTAAACGCACTAATTTTTTACTTGTTTAAAAATTTGCCAGGTATTTAATTTTCAAAAATTTAACGATCAGTTTTAATTTATCAAACTACTACATGAAAGGGATTCCGCCATACAAAGTTTTTTAATTTTACATGATCCGAAGGGATAGCGATACATAGAATAAATATATTAATGCCATCATTAAGAGTTTTAAAAATTTGAATTTTTAGGTAAAGAAATATTCGACACCTTTGGTATGGTTGAACGTAACTCAAACTTGTCATTTAGACGCTTTATTAAATTTTTTCCTTTCAATCTTAATTTTTAGTTTGGTTTTAGAAAATTACTAGAGTTCATCCTAGGCTTCCAACATACATAAAATTTTATGCCCTCCCCATTGTTTCTTATTTTTAGAATACAATCACTTCATTCACGCAAAGCTCGTGCCAATTTTTCGTGAAATGGAAATGAATTCATGCTAAAGTCTATTGTTTATAAAAAAAATTTCTAAACAAGGATTTTAAAATCATTGTGTGTTTGAAATAATTGCCGATTTTTTTTAAACTGCTTTTTTAAATATTTAAAATATAGTTTCTAAATTTTTAATATTTATATGTATTATAATTAGTTGGAAAAACATCGCTTATTACTCGATTTATGTATGATACATTTGATACTACATATCAAGTATAGTGAATCGTGTATATTTAGGCTACAATTGGAATTGATTTTTTATCTAAAACCATGTATTTAGAAGAGAGAACAGTATGTTTCAGTTTTTTTTATATCGTTAAGGTTCGGCTTCAACTGTGGGATACGGCCGGTCAAGAACGCTTTCGAGCACTTATACCTGGATATATACGGGACTCTTCAGTTGCTATTGTAGTCTATGATATTACAAGTATTGAATATACGTGAAGATTTAAGGCCAGGATTCATTCGAGAGAGTGGATGGATGGATAAATGATGTGAAAGATAATCGTGGAAAAGATGCCGTTATTGTTCTAGTTGGAAATAAATGTGATTTGAATGATAAACGGTAATGATCAATATATTTAATTCAGACAAGTGTCTATTGAAGATGGCCAGAAAAAAGCTGAAAATTTAAGTATACATTTTATTGAAACCAGTGCCAAAACTGCTACTAACGTTAAAGAAGTTTAATAAAATTATCATAATATTTAGCTTTTTATAAAAGTTTCTAAATCTCTCCCTGGAATAGATAACCATCAAAATCTGAGAGAAGTTCCTAGTGTAGTTAATCTTGAAACAGTTTCCCAAACAAAAGCTTCATATTGCAGTTGTTAGGAAAATTATTAGATTATTTTAAAAGCGTACTTTAATCTCCTTTTTTTTATTAAAAATTGTCATTTCTAAAAAAATCATGATTTATGTAGCCTATAATTTAAGTCGAAATAAAAATTGGCAAGAAATACTTCCATTTTTAATTCATGCGCAGTGATTCTGATACAAATTTTGGTTTTTTTATTGTATATTTTAATGTACAATAGGTTCATAAACAGGTTATATTAATTAATTTTTTTTGCTATTATAATATCGATTTTTATACAAATTCATAATTATATGCGCTTTGGTTACAAAAAGATAAAAGGTATTCATGAAATTTTATTTATTTCTTTTAAGATATAAATGCAATAGAATTTTCTACGTTATATCAATTCATCTCAGGTCCCTTAAAATAAAATAAAAACGAAAAGCGTGCAGAATATCTACGAGGGTTTAGCAAAGTGGGAAGAGGATGGCTAACCATATCATTTATATTTATAAAAGTATAAATAACGTAGATCAATATAACATCGAGCGACTGCTGCACTTTTAAGTCGCGTCTTAATAGTGACCAACAAACCGCATGCCCCTCCTCCCACTCTAATTTATTTACTGCTAGAATTAAATTATACTTCGGTCGTCCAAAATATTGTTAAAAACAAATTATTTTTTTTCAACTCAAGGATGCAAGGAACATCATTATATGTTTGTAGAGCTCACACAAGTAATAAAATCATTTTTCGACACATCTAGTCCATGATTTTTACCTAGTTTACACATGTGTCCTCGTCCCTCAAAAATCACATCTTCTATATAATCAATGGTTTCATGCACTCTTAGAAAAAAGCATCTAACATCTTAAAAAAAGGGTGTCACAACATTACTTTGAGCATATTCCCCAAAGTTTGAAATAGCCGATATAAACTTTTCTTTGCTTGAATTCGGTTAGTTTCGGCAATAAAACAAAAATAACTCGCCATCTTGTTATTTGAAAATATATATTCTTTTTTTCTTTATATATTTCCATATTTATTTATAAATCCCAACTCATCCAAACTTTTTACACATGGCATTAAGAGTTGGACAATTACGTAACAAGCTTGTATTGAAAAATTTTGAGCAAACATTTCGGACCTTTACAATGAATTGAGGAGCTATGACAGCCTGTATTTCTCATATCCTTTATAAATGATAGACCTCTCTTAAATATATCGTAATTGATGCCCACCTAATCGCTCATTAATTACTTTATATATTCAACGTTTACTTTGTATTATTATACGGTTAGTTCTTATACATAGACTTTTTTCAATTTTAAATGTAAAAATAAAACATTTCCCAAAAAGGTAAAATATATCGTGTATTAAGTTGGAAAATAATATAATTTGTTGTAATTGCCAAGATTGAAATTTAAAAGCCGCATTTCCTTGGAAATACGCCGCAGCGTTTAATTAATTTATACTTTATTTTCTGCGGCGTTTATCCGAGTAAATACATGAGACGCTTATACAAAAATGACATATTAAATTAAAATAATTTTATGCAAATATAAAATTTTTAATGAATAATTTTGTTTGAAAAAGAGTAATTATACCATCTGTTCAAAAATAATAATTTATTCAAAAATAGTACGAACAAAACCTAAAATATACGAAATTTTCGCAATTTTATTGTCGGCCTTTTTTTGCATGCATCAAGTATATTAATATAAAATTAAACGAAAATATAATTAACCTCAAATTGCTCAAGAATTATGTAAAAAATCGCAATTTATATCGATAGATCAATTTAAAGAACTGTTTTCATACTCAGTCTTGTGAAAATGGAGACAATGCCCATAGGTATGCGTCCCCAGAGGGAAGAGGTTTGGTGTGAAGGATATATGTGCGTGTTCCCACACCACCCTTTATCTTGACAAGAGCATCTGCCCTGCTCCGGCATCGGTCGGACAATAGGGAGGGGGCGAAGCAACTCTCGAAAGAGAACAGTAAGGTTTAACACATCCATTAGAGAAATAATTATTTTGCCCCCATTATAAAATGAGTTGATTGCACACTTGAGTTATACCATCAAATAAATACTTGTGCGAATAGATATAGTACATGGAGAGACTAAAAGAGACTA
>SGJC01001836.1:0-12193 GCA_009887335.1 Henneguya salminicola
AAATAAAAATTTTTTTTATTTAACGCCAACGTAATTTCGGACTATTTTTTACTTTTCAGTATTTATTTGCGCGTGAGACCAAAAGATGCATGCGCTTGCGTCTGGAATAAAATAACTAAATTTATTTTGGGAGTAGCGCCACAAAAATACAAAAAGGAATGGTGGTGATAATTAGGGGTTTTACTGTATTTAAAATTTTTATGTTAAAATTATCAGAATATTAACTATTTCTACTATATACAAGTAGAAAGGCCACACATTCTTGACCGCTCATAACCCCTGCGGTCTCATCATGTAATACAATTTATACATTATCCTCGAGCATGCGCAATTAATTGATTGAATTTACTTTTTTAATTATTTCTCATGAATTCTTTTTTGCTTGAGAATTTACATGAAATTTAAAAACGAAATAATTCATTTTTATGGCTTTAAAGGTTTAAACGGGGATGATTCAATAAAAAAAAGATATGTTTATTCTTCATACAAATTAATCTCTTATAAATTTTAATGTCGCAATAACGCAATAAGTTTAAAACAAGTTTTTTGTCCATCAACATCCTTCATATTTAATGAACGTATGCTTAAAACCACCTTATAATGTCAATGTAGGAATGGGTTTTAATCAACTTGGCAAAATCTAAACTAATAAAACACTTTTATAGGTTGAAAGGAAATCTGAACTAAGAGATAAATTCGTCTGGTAAACAGCAATATTTGATGATATCTTTAAAATGGCGATCAGTGAAAATCGAGAATCAATTGCTGAAGAGCTTTACAAGAAAGCTGGACGAAAATTTAAAAATAATATTCGCTGCATACTGAAATACGTTCTATAATTTGAAATAATAATTTTTTAACTCCAAAAAATGTAATTCTAAGCAATCTGCATCATTATCCTTTTAACAATTGAGCATGGAATTTGCTGCATCTAAATTAACAAGAAAAGGATAAAAAAAAGTCATGTCATTCTTAGTGCAGTGCCTCTGATATTGAGCAAAAACATATTTATTATGCTTAAATCTTCTGAAGGAGAAATAGCTCCACATATATTTTTTGGATGCGGTAAAATTTTCAAATTTAACCTGTAAATATCAATAAATTATGATAGCTCTCCAGCTAATCCGGATGCTGTAATTTATCAGAGTAGAAATATCTTTTTGTGGCAATTTATTTCAATGAAGGGTGTTGAACATTAATACTTGTTATGAGGCATAAAATAGAGATCAATTTTTTTAATTTTTTAGTTGCATGTTATCAAAAGACAATATTACAAAACAATACCGTCTTTGTTATGGATAGTGTAAGATTTCATAACCGTCAAGAATTGAAACACTATATATGCTCTACAGGCGCTCTGGCCTTTAATCTTTCTTCATATTTCCTAAAACTCAATCCGATTGAAAATTTATCTTCTTATATCTAGGCAAGATTGAATATAATTAGACTACGAGCCCAGGCCCGAGATAATTTCAAAGGAGCTATTGAAAATGTCGTTAGGAATTTAAAAAGCTTTTCATAATACTAAAAATAATTTTTGGAGACGGTTAATCATATTAATAACAGACAATTTAAAAAAAATATATAAATCTGGCCAGTTATTTCTGAAATTTGACGGTTAATTTTTGAAATCTGGCCGTTTATTTCTGGAAATCGCAGTCTTATAAAATAATTGTTTCAAGTTAATCCTCAGATGAAACTATACTATTCCCTCCACCTGTGCAGGACATTTTTTACATTTGTGCTCAAAACCTAATTGAGTATTTTGATATATCTATATTATATTTGAAGAAAAGATAGCCTAAACTAGGAAATATTCTATTTTTTAAATACGTTGACATATCATAAGAGTAATATTTAGAGTTTGTTTTAGACTGCCTTTTTTTAATATCATACGTTCCATTTTTTTTATTTAACAAAGTAGTTTTCAAAAAATATAGCTTGAATATAATACATTTTCCGCTCTTCTTTTATGTTATTTAAAAAAAAAATTATTTTATCCAAACAAATTAAATTAAGATTAAGGCCCCTTCCCTTTTTTGATATACGAATGGCTTTGCGCATAAAAATATTGCAAATAAAAAACACATAGATTAATTTTTCTACTATTTGACACGCGCAGTTGCTTAATACCACTCGATTCTTTTTCATGCGAATTTCCGTAAAACTTATCAACAGCATAAAAAGGGACCCGTGTGTACTCTAAACAAATTTGATATGATCATAGTTCTTTCTACATAAAATAAATATAGTCAATTTTGCATTATATTTTAGCATTCAAAACCCATTAACCATTGAAATTCCAGATTACTTCGCACCGCCATTCAAAATTAAACAAATTTCTTGTAAGATGTCAAACAGTGCTGCAGTTTTTATATAATAATTTTTACTCAAATAATGAATAGCTACTTAGAGAATATATAAAAATAACTGATAATATAAAATGTCTAATCGTGAATTACAATTTCTGCAATTTAGAAATTTCATTATCAGAGTTATCACGCATTTTTGGTAAAAAGGAGAAGGCGACAAGAAATTTTATTAAAAAATACGGCAAACATGAAATTATCAAACGCAACAGCGTGGTGGTCCACAAACACCAGTAATTCTAGCCCAAAAAAAAATTTCAGAATATGATCGAATTTTTGAAGAAAATCCTTGCTTTTTTCTGGAAGAAATTTTAAAAAAATTCTACAACAGCATTTAGTCCCGTAATCCGAATCAACGCATGCTCGAGGAATACAAAATGTGAAGATTACTTTTAAATCTGGCAGAGCCATTACAACTTCTTAGAAATACTCCTTAGACAATAATTAGCATTAGTTTGCCGAGTAATTCTTTAATAGGTTTTGATGAATTTCTCATTGCTAGATCACTTGTTAAGGCGCCAAAATCTGTCTGTTGATAAGTCTAGTTTTAGTCTCACCCCCGGGAGAAAATTTGGAAGACCCTCAACTCGCAAAAAAAGAAATATGACCACTCCTAACTCGAAGTGACAAAATATTTCAGGCACAGCAGTAATGAAGAGCGATGATCCATTTCACCATTAATTCAATGAGGCCTATAATATCATAAAATTTTGTTGATTTATTGATTCATAGAAAAAGGGGGTCCTTGCAAAAAAAACATAAAATCATCAATCATTATTGGATGTGAAGAGATTTTACCACTTGCAATAAATTGAAAATACATGCCAAAAGTTTGGTATCCAGAGTTATTGGAATTTCCCCATGCTAAATCCTATTGAAAGTATGTTTTCAAAATGAAAAGCTTATAACGAATCCGTTCAAGTTCTAAACGCAAGATACAATTGCTTCAAAACATAAATTAAGGAATAAGTATAATATCTTCAGAAGACGGCTGTGGCTGGGAGAAGTAACCAGGAATTTTGCATAATTTAACAGGACGCCAAATTATAATTAAGTGCACAAATTAAATAAAACGACTGAATGATACAATAGGACTCCTTTCGATTTTGTTACGAGCACGCACACATTATATTAGTATTTTCTTTCGTACAATGTTTTTAATTCGTAAAATATAATCTTATACTCAACATTTTAATTTATAACGTTGTTGGCATCTATTTTTGCAAAATTTGGCTTAGTTATTGGCGTGTTAGAAACATCAACTAAGTTGCGCATGCCCGTGAAAAATAAGGGGGGGGGGCGGTTTATTCTGCCTTTAATCCAATAAAACAATTGCAAAATATTTTGTTTCCATAACTTTTTTTTTATATACACATGGAATTTTGGTTGGCATCTTGTAGAAAGTTGACTGCATTTTTAATGGCGCCGGAGTAATCTGGGATTTTGATTGGTAGATGGTATTACATAAATTGTGTTGTTTTTGTGATAGATATAAGGGATATGTTAAATGAAAGATTGCAATCCAGACAGCCATAGTCATGTTGCAGTGGTCTTAAGCAAGACAATGGAAAAGTTTATATCGTTTTGGCTAAATGCGTAATATCTTACTGGTCTCTTTTGATAGGAACTTAAGAGATACACAATTAGTTTTATTTAACGACCAAGTTGACAATATTGTTACCACAAAAGACAGTGCGCGATATAACCACCTAAACCTCTTTCTTCCGTCACGCTGTACCACTGGTTATTTTCTTGCAACAAATTAAATCGTTTTATTGACGCATGTCAGTTAATTATAATCAATAAATTGGCCACAAAACGAAAAGTTTACAAGTGATAACTATTTAGTCATTCCGTTGAATGCGGCAACGATATATGGAAACAATTTGACAAAATCTGATTGAGAAATGTTTTAGGAAAATATCTTGAGTTATTTTAATATTAATTACGCAAGAATTAGGGCATAAAAAGGCAAATATACAGTTCGTTTGCCCGTTACAACAGTTTGCACTACTTTTTGCGCAACAAAAGCTGGTGAATATTCCCGAAGCAAAAACGAAGGTATAATTCTAATATTTTTGAATTATTAATTGAACCTATATCTAATATGACGAAAAAGTTCTCCTTGAATCTTGGCTGGAAAAATCGCCGAACATGTTATATGGGGGTTCTCACATTCTATGCTCGTGAGATAGCTGTACAATGCGGACTTAGAAGCACAATATGCGGCCTCCCCAACAGCATTACAAAAAGATAGAACAGAACAGAGGGCAACAATACGAGGTTGATATACGCTGTGAAGATGCGGCATCAAAATTGACATTACCTGTTTTTATTAAAAATCGCTTACATTAACGAAAGATGTTACATTATTTTCCATAACTTGATTGAACTGTTTATTCGATACATGAGCTGAAACCGCATGTTTAGAGATTGCGGCGTTAAATATAATAATATTCGGAACAATCTTCGATTCAATATGTCTGCAGAAAAACTCTCGGATTTTATCGTAATTAGTCAACTCCTCTATTAAAGAATAAATTGTTATATCTTTATAACTTTCAATAAAATTTATTGTTTTCAGCATCGCCTCCTCATCTCTATCTATTAATATAAGAGTACATTCTTTATTGTCAATTTTTAAAATTACTATATTGTAACAATAGAGGAATTAACTGGGTCCCCACCGATCCGCATGCTCCAAGCACTAACACGGTGTCAGAAGAATTAATATTCCTTTTTTTGGATAATAATAATGATTTGATATAAATCCATGATTGAAAAAAAACCATAAGGATCAATTTAAATAAGCTTTCTACATCTCTTATCATTTAGAAATGAATGTAAAAAATTATCGTCGGGAATGTAATGGAAATAGATTAAAGATGGCCGAAAATTTTTGTTTCAAGCCGCAAACATAGATTTTTCCAATTTTTAAAAATTAATAATTTTATATTGAAAAAATATGGGCAAATTGAATAAATATTTAAATGAAAATAAATTGGATTAAAATTTTTATATTTTATGAAATTACTCTGGAACTAACACCCATTTCATGATAGGTTTGAAATAAACTATTCAACCTTGTTTGGGTTTTTTTTCAATGTTTCAGAAAACGCATTTTCTCTGTTCACAGATGGCGCACGCGCATGACTTAAGCCGGTTGTTTAAGAATTTGTGCTTAACCTCGTTTGCAACCAGATAAGCATTTTTTAGATTGTAATTCAATCGACTATGCCCTGTATATGACCATACATAACACACGCCAATAATATATACACAAAAATGGCTTCTTTCCATATGTTTTTCATCAATGTGTAATCTGTTATGAATGATAAAGCTTAACAGTAACTTTAAGTACTCTCGTTGATCTCCTAAATTAAATTTCATCTGTAATATGCATGAAACACCAAAAAAAAGTGCAAAAATTAAATTAATTCATTTTATTTTTTGACCGATATCCACTTAAGCCTATTTAGTTATCAAGGACATTTATTCAGGTTAAATAAAAAATTCAATTTATTATAAATGTAGCAATGTATGTCAATAATAAAACAGTTACCAAATTGGCCACCCTTCTTTCGGCTATATTGAACAGGGGATATTGATGTGCATACCTTCAAATTCTGACCAAGCCACCAACGAATGTTCATCCATTATGAGATACACCGGGCATGACATACCTTCATCAATGGGCTTATATTTTTTTTTGTACTCGGACTGGATGTGTGGAACCTTACTGGCCTCGTACGAGAGGGGCTTCATGGTCTACCATCCGACCCAGGTGCAGACGCTAGGTAGGCCTCACTGTCAAGATTAGAGGTAGGGGGATCCCCATAAACTAAACGTCTCACACAATCTCTTCCCTCTTGAGACGCCATACCCCAAGGAAATTGACTCGCGAGAGATCCATTGTTTTGATGCATTTATATTACATTCCAATTTATGAAAATAGTTAGAGATACTTTTTTGTTATTCGTACCGTATTGGGGAATTAGCTCTATTTTCAACTCAATTAACAAAATAATCATAAACAATATTTTACTATTTTCGTAAATCAGGTTTTTATTTTCTTGTGTAAAGCTACTCCGCTTTTTTTTAGACTTACGGATGCAAGTGTCCGATCCTACCCCATTGGAACAAATTTTTTTATCATGGCTGAGCATATCCCAGTTAATGAGTGTTTAAGCTGACCACATCAGAATGAAGGGCTTACTAAGAAACACGAATATTTATTGCCCCAGGAGTCCCCGTCACTCCCTGATTTGACCCTACCTTACCATAAAAGGGGTTTAGTTCTTGTAGAAAAAATCCCCTACTATAATATAAAGGACATCATTAAATATTACTTGAGAATGCCACTCAATTTTTTACGAAGCCGACCGATGCTTAACGTCACTTATCTCACGTGAAACGGTGTTATCAACTGCGCTAGGACCCAACTTAAATTTATTATGAATTTTATGCTACTTTCGCAGGTATTACAACACACATATAATACTGTAGTTAGTCCCTTAGCCCCCCCCCTCATGATGCCATAACTAATAAAGAACATAAAAGAATACGAAGCCAGAATTTAAGACAAAGAATGATCAGAAAATAAAGAGCCTGACTCGGGTTACAAGTCTCAAGCTTCGCTGTAGCCACCTTTGGTGAACGTCTATCACATCGGTCACTGGCATACCTCATTTTAAGCAAAATGTTGTGAGTAAATAATTTTTATAAGTTTGCCCTCTTTCCATATTATATCTATCTTTGAACAAAAAGGATCACATTGATTCGAAGTAACAGTAGTGTTGGGTTTTCCCATCTCGAGCTGTATCTAATACTTCATTAAATGGGGTTCACTCTGACATAAATCTCATGTTGGATTTCCGCCTCTCGAAGCATTAGAATTCACTGGTCATTCTGAGTCTTTCTTCAATTCCAGTTCGCAATTGGTATTTAATAGGCATCTGTATTATATTATCTACATACTGACTGAACGACTTTTTTTTTACCGAAAAGGTCCGACCGTATGTTGCATTTTCTAATTTCTTAAAATATAAGTAAGGCGCAGTGTAGAGCTTTTATTACCTGGGATGTATCTCCCGCCAATTTTTCGATTCGCATGTTTAGTTCCAAATGATGTAATTAAAAATCGCATTATTCCTTACATTCTTAAAATGTCTCAAATTTAAAAGATCCTTTCGCTTGATCGATTTATTTTAGTGATTTGTCACCATTATGTAAGACGATAATTTGCACTCACTAAACTACTTCGCATGCCAATTATTCTTAGATTACACCATGCATCAACTATATTTTGAGTTCTTGGATAATTTAAAATTATCATGTATAAATAAAAGGTTGAAGGAGAACCGAAAGAATCCCTATAATAGAGCCTATCTTAACAATCAGAAAATGCCAAGAAAAAGAATATCAATTGAATACTAGTACGAAATCGGCAAAAACAATTCTTGGGCTTTTTTAAAATAAATTTTATCAAAACAAATTATAACTCAATTGTTTATCTTTTATTAGTAAACACACCAGGCTCTCTTTGTATAAGAGAGATACGTTCAATAGTAATCCGCTTAAAAAAAAGACCAAGTATATTGATAATCTGCTCATGCGCGCGCATATTAAAAATAGAAAATAGTAGATTATTCAAATCTTTCTGTTAGAAGGGTAAGGTTGTGGATAATAAAAATGATCGAAGGTATACTATGAAGTAGTTAATTTTTGCGGGAAAAAATATTTTTTTTACAAATCGCATAAAAAAATAATCAGCCTAAATGCAATCTTAGTGGGAATAATACTCTTATTAGGCGTAAATTAAAATCGCTTATATTTTTGTTATGACAATTAATAATAGCCCGCTTTTATCAGAGAGGCGGAAGATGTTTCGGCTACCTCTGACCTCATATTTTCCCGTGCGTACCTTTTCAACTAGATCTGTGTGGAAAAAATCCATATAATTTTATGCAGTGGGTATATTACTTTTATATAATATAAGATATAAGAAAATCGTAATTTCGGTGCTTAACCTCATTTTATGTCCATGATTTCATATTTTGGGGGTGCCAAAAAATCCTATCATGGTGTCAAATTTTTTCTAAAGGACAGTTATAAATGCTTGATCTTTTTTCAGTTTGATTTAAAAATCTGTTTTAGAACAGCCGAATTGTAAATGTATTTCTTTACAAAAAATCTTAGTGTCAAAATTCATTTTTATTGTGCCGTACCACCTTCCTGTTATTATGTGTAGGCTTGTTTTTTTCGAAGAAAGTCGCATTCATTCATTTATTTAGGAGATGCAGAAAGTCAGCATAAGTTAATCAATAATATACTGTGGCATTTAATGCTAATCGAGGATATTATTTATAAGATAGTATCGGAACAAATTATGATATATTTGTGCTTTCCCTCTGATGGTTTTTATCAAAAGTGACTTAACACAAAATGTTATACATTAAAACCAGAGGACAAAAAAAAAACTAACGATCCTTTTTAGTTTTTTTAAAATTTGCTAATTTCTTGAATACTTTTTTTTGATTAATTTTCCTTTTTTTATTTTGTTCTTCTTCCATTTTTGCAAGTTTTTCTCTATTTGTCTGCGCTTCTTGCTTCCGCTTCTTGGTTCGGCTAATTGAAATATCCTTTTGAATCAAAGCAATCTCGTTGAGAAGAGAAATAGATTTTTTGTCAGTATCAGTTAAAATTTTTGGTCTATTTTCTTTAGGCTTAGCCTTTAAGATATTTTTGGGTTTAGCGCTGAACGGAAGTCTTTTCATCAATTTTTGGGGTATTCTAAGAGGCGCGAATTTTACAGGATCTCTATGAATTTCCTTATATTGTGAGTCCACTTTTAGTTCATTTGAAATGTCGAATTGTTTACGAAGCTCATATACAGTACGCATTCCAGACCACATGCTACGTTCTGCAACGGGCATTAGTAGATTAGTGACAAGGTTGTATAAAGTAGGGCATTCAACCAACCCCCATGTACGTAGAGATACAATGTCACTAAGAAGAATTTTGTCTTCAAATTTGGCACGAAAAGCTCCCTCTTGCTCTGAAACTGCTTTTTTTATGTGGCCTCTTATACCACTAACTGTTTGTATTATACCTCCTTCAAATTTAGCTACTTCTAACGCTGATGTAAACATTTTTTCGATAAATGCAGTATTTTTATGTACTTTATATGGATATCCAATTAATTTTAATTTTTTTACAATTTTACAAGTTTTATCATTTTCAAGGGTAACGCCAGTTATGGAAATTCTAAACCCTATGTCTTTATCGGCGGCTATTTTTTGTATGCCAACAATCCCAAACCCTGGTTGAACGATAGGCCCATAGCAAACGGCCATACAATGCAGAAATTTAGGAGTATACTTTATGTAACGCATCCGCATATTGTGGTCTTCCATTGCATACAGTAGAATTGTTTGAAACCGTCTCCACCCGCAGGATAAAATTATAGGGTCGCGTGTTTTTAAAATTTTTTTATGAAAACGGTGTTTTTTTACTCTTAATTTGATAAAGCCCATATCCTCCTCTCCTGGCAGAAGACCGCCAATTAAAATAGGATAAGTGGGATCAAAATTAGTTACAAATGCTGAAGGCAAATCTTCAATTTCAATTCGCACGTACATTCCAGGCCGATATCCCTGTAAGATGACACGCTCTTCGTCTGGCATGCGCGAATATTCTTGTTCAGTTCTGACAATTTTTTCCTCCATATCTTTTTTAAGTTGATTTAGATATTTTTCATCTTGTTGCCTCATATTAATGATGTCAATTTTAGATTTTTTCAACTTTAAATGACAATCTAGTTCTGGTTCGTTAGCAGATTCTTTCTCCAAAGGCTGCGAATCTTCACAGATATCCTCTTCAATGGATGCTTCTGTTTTTCGGGTTAAAAATAAGCTTCTTAATTGATCAATTTTTTCTTCGCAGTTCCAGTCGAACAAAGACTCAGAAAAAACTGTTGAGTCAATAAGAGAATTATATGTTTCTTTCTTGATACAATCTTCATCAAAATTTTCAATACCGTTTACATTTTCTAAATATTCTTTAGGTTTATATATAGACCGATAAAGTGCTATGTGAGGCGCATGCGAATTTAAAAATTCATCATTGTTCAAATTCAAGTTATTTTTAATTGAATTTACTAGAGTATTGCTAGGGTTTTCTTCGTCATTTTGAATATTTTCATAAAATTCAAATTTATCTGTTTTTAGTTCATTTTCATACAACAAAGGTCCATCTTGAAATAATTGAATTGGAACATTAGAAAGTTTTGTGTCAATCGTATATTTTAAATCCTTTATTGATGAAAGACAAACGGTTTTTTCCGTTATCTCGTTTTCTTTTGTCTCGGAATTTTGTGCTGTCTGGCATCCCGCCACATTTATATAAACCGCATCTTGATCATAAATGACATTTCCAACTCCTGAAAAAGGCGCGTACAATACACGTTCATTTTCGTCAAGAGCCCGTTTTTTTCCACGGAGGGGCAAATCACATGGATCCGACAAATAAGATATATTTTTAATACTAAAATCGCCGCACCCAGAAATATGGATCTTACTTGTCTCCCGTATATGCGTACCGTGAACATAACCATAGAATGCAATTGTTCGATTTATTTCTGGAGATTTCCGAATTTTTTCTTGTTCTGTAATATCCTCAAACCGATCGGCCAAGACGTAAGGATGCGAAGTCCGCCATGCCGGTGATATACATTTCGAAACAGAAATAAATCTAGAGAGATTTAAAATTTCTTTCATGCCATATAAATTATGTCTAAATTCTGACAAATAGAATAATTTGGCCCCATCGTAAACTTCCTCCCAAAATCGTTTTTTCAATTTTTTTTTATATTTTGTCAAAGATTTATTACATTGGATAAGATCTAGATGTGTTAACACTCCAATAACCTTAGGAAATCCATGAGCATGAAGTATATTTAAAAATTCAAATATTTCCATCTCGAATCCGAAAGTGGCGTCAACTAGTAAAAGAACCAAATCGGCAATTTTTGCCAGATCTATCATGCAATTTATGTCATTATTGCATTCAATCAACGTTACTCGCTGATTTTTTCCTGTAACAATAGTTATCGGCCCTTGGATTTTAGAGATCTGTTGTCTGTTGTAGCGTTTTATCAGAGTAGATACTAGTGTAGATTTTCCAACACGAGGTGGTCCAACAATTGCAACAACTATCGGTGGATTATTTTCCTTATTATGTATTTCCTGTGGAATATGGTGTTTCTTAGTCGCAATATCTAAGGCTCTGGTCTGAGCTCGTGCAGCTCTTTTTCCAGATGTATATGTAAATGCCTTAGCATTTCCACTGTGCTTTTTAGTTTTAACTAAATTTAAACAAAATATTATACCTTTTTGATGTTTTCTATTAGAAGGTTTTGCTTTAAAATCCATTTATTGTGGAATATAGCATGTTGCACATCTGCGCAGACTCGAGATATTAAATGAGCAATGTCAAGAAGATATTAAATCCTTGTGGCATTTTTTTACGATAGATCATTTTTAAAGATTAAACGTTCAATTTTTTAATTAATTTAAGGTTAAAGCTTGACTAATTTTGGCATGATTATCTTTAATATACAGGAGTTAAATTTGCTCATGGGCACTTTATCACCGTTCATAACCCTTTTACAGCTTCAGACTGGCCAAAACAGAACACATATTTTGAGGACCTTTTGACGACTAAGAGAAAATAAAAACCAGCCATGGATCCAACTTGACACAGATCTAATAATACAAGATTCGGACAAAATTTTTCCCTTGCCAGTAGTTCGAAAACACTTAACT
>SGJC01001837.1:0-13788 GCA_009887335.1 Henneguya salminicola
ATTATATTGGAAACCAGCCTTAACTTTTAAGTTGGCTTAATTTTATAAAAATTCAAATTATTTTTATCTCAGTTTTCTATTTTAAAGAAATTATTAAATTATGTTTGAAGAATCCGAAAAAAATACAATGAAGGAACAGACTAATTTCATTTCTTTTAAACATACAATACATTATGATAGTGAAAAATTTAAAACGTCCAAATATATTTGCGATTTTGTTATTATGAGAAGAGGAACGCCATTTTCAATACATTTTGGCCCTTTTTTCCCACAAGCATTCGATTCTAGGGAATTTAAATTGACTTTTTTTGTAAATAAGTCTGGTAAATTGATTGAAATTTTCTCAGTATTTTAGTTCTTTAATAATATTTAGTTAAATAAAAATTCCCAAAATAATTGTGATTTTACAATGAAGAGGAAATGGCATGAAGGAAAACAAATAGTTGAAGTTACAACTGGGAATGAATCTATTATTGGTTTATATCATATGAAGATTATTTATAAAAATTATCGATCACCTATATCTAATTTTATGCTAATTTTCAATCCATACAATATTATGGACTGTGCATATATTTTGGAATTGCCAGGCCATGATCAATATCTTTATGATGAATATGCTATATTCTTTACAAATGGAAAATATTTAAAAGCATCTAGATGTTATGCTCTTAACCAGGTACATTAAAAATATTAATATTATTGTTATATCGAATATAAAAGTAACTTATTTGATCTCAATTCTATATTGTTAATAACTTTAACTAAATTTATCGTTAATCCTTGTTGATAATCACGCACGGGCGGATAATTAAGGGCATATCAATTATGATTTATAAAAACGTTGCAAAAATTAAATCTAACGAGTAAATTTGAAAATATATTATTTTTATTTCAACCTTTAAGGGCAAGATTATTTGAAATTAGCAAACTAAAAACATAAGCGTTTTAATTTATTTTAAGTTAATGATACATTCAGGGCAAATAAAAAGAACTGGAACAAAAATATCTCATGAAAAATAAAGGCATGCTCCAAGCATTTAAAAATTTCAAGATGTCTAAAAAATAATTAGAAATTAAACATTAAAATGTTTTGTTTTAAACTTGATTTTTGAAAAAGTAATATTAATTTTTATAATAGTATCCTCACTTCGTTATTTTCTTTAATTTAGAAGATTTTTTAAAAAATTGATTCAATATCTCTTTTGTTCAATGAATCGGAATAGACTGCAAACTTTCGCTTTCTCAAATTGGATTTTGAATTAACAATGCAACAGTCCTTTATTTTCTTATAATTTTCAACCATGCCTAAGTGTTAGCTAACATAAACTTAGAGAGCTGATTAAAAACTAAGAACCAGGCTAAAGTTAAACTGTTAGGCCTTGTCTCGCCAGTATGAATAATTTATGCTATCACCCGCCTCTAAATATATAAATAATTATTAGAATTCAACATGAATGTATTGCTAAACTTTTAAATATTTTAGGTTTTTATTCCTGCCTGAATAAAAACAACGAAATATGTGAAGCATTATAATATTTTTGTTATCAATGCAATGAGTTTTTCCATCTTGCTGTGATAATAAAGCAATACGTATAAAAAAAATATTTAAAATTTTTTATTTTATTTTATCGTAATTAGCATAAAATAAAATTTTTTATACTTTAACAATTAAATTTTCTGAGCATGACGAACTCAATTATTAAGATTGGCACACGATATTTTTGACCAAAATTTATTTATTACAGTGTCGTAATTTTATTTTAAATGAAATTAAAATATTAACCAAGTTTTACTCAAAATCTATGCCTAATACAGCTTTAATGTAGAAGGATGTGAATATTTATTTTATAAAAATACTAAATTTAGTTTTCTGAAGAATGCATCAAAGTAGGAATATCCATATTAAATGAATTGGAAATTTCTGAAAGAAAACAATCTTATATTATTTCTCGTTACATGTCGAAATGGGTATGCATACAAAAATATTTCTTATATAATTATACAGTGTAATATTTTGTCAATCTTACTCTCCTAAGTAATTTTGGATCAATTTATAAATTTTTTATATTTTTAATTTAATTTATAAATATTTACTCAAATAATTTTATCGTCAAATATTTAGGTAAATTCTGATGAAAAGTCTGGTATAATGATAGGAAGTTGGAAAAGTTGGCCACAATCTTCGTTTATAAATAATGACTGTTCTCTAAATGTTTTTAGAAGCTATCTAAAAGATAAAAAACCTGTCGAATTCGGTCAATGTATAGATTTTAATCTGATTCTTTGCTCCTTAATGAGGATGCTAGGAATTGGATGCAGAATAGCTGTAAGTGAAAATATTTTAAAACAACCTAAAATCAATTCACTTCCTATTTGCGTAAACGAAAATAATTTAAAACAAATTAATTCTGATTTGGTCAAATGGTTGAGTTTATATTCTAACATTAGGAATTTTCATTCTTGGTGTAATGTATTTCTTCGCAGAGTAGATCTTCAAGAAAATAGTATTTACAAGAGCGGGTGGCAATTTATAGATGGAACACCATTAGATTTCCCGAAAGGTAATATTTTGAATTTTAAAACTCGCTAAATAGTTTGAATTTTGTTACAAAAATTAAGATGATTATATTAATCGTGATAAAACGATGAAAAATATATTTTCTTATCGATATTTTTAAATCTCTTAATTGGACAATTATAAATTTTATTTATGATTGCTTTTTATCAGTAATACGGCTAAATGTATCGGTAGAAATTCTTTATTACTTGTGTTTATGAATTTATTTTTAAATTGGGCAAAGTGTAGGATGCATCCTAGTAAATTTAAAAAAACACAAAAGTTGAAGACTCTCCATCACCTATAAACAATCTGAGTCACGAAAACCTATTTGATCGAACATTCCCTTTAATCCAAAATATATGTTCAATTTTTGGCTCAAAATAACTTTATTGTTATTTAAATTTATATCTTTAAAAGATGCAAATATATGTTTAAAGGAAAAATCTTTTGTTGTTGATGGGGATATTACGTAATTTCTATATTTCTTTCGTACGATTTGTAAGAACCTAATTATGGTTATAATTTTAAATTATAAAAGTAAAATAAATTATTTATCCCAAATTCATGCCGAGTAGAAATCTTTTCAAGGTCTGGGTTGTGTCAAACAAATTAGAAATTAAAATAATCTGTTTCCGAAAAAATTATAAAATTTTGCTTTACAGAGATTTTAAAGATGAAACATTAATTAAAAATACACCTTTATATTTATAAAAACTTTGCATCAAAAATATTAGTTAGATTTTTACCTTTTAACTTTGTACATAATAGTAATGTTTAAACTATTTCTCAATCGACGATATTTTATTCTTGATTTTAAATTACTTTTATTATTAAATTTAAAGACACAAATAAAATTTGTCTCAATTTTTTTATTTTAATGAAAAAACCGATTTTTTTATATTATTTAATATTTTTAAACAATATTTTATGTAAATAATATTAAAGTTTGTGAGATAATAATCAAAATATTCGATGTTCTTAAAAAACACTGAATTTGCAGTTTCTTTACAAAATAATTTTAATCTACTTTGTACGGACAGATAAATTTATTGAAATACTTCAAAAATATATTAATAGTAGTTAATTGAATTGATAGTATATCTTACAGAAAAATTTAATCTCATTTTACGGGCTTCAAAAGTAATTAGAGCAAAAATATTTATTATAATATAAAATATAAAAAAAAATGAAGTTTACTTGCCCCTTTAAACTGCATAAATTTGTAATTTTCTAATATTTGACACTTCATAGGCCTCTCATAAAAATTTATGTCCCGATATTTTTATTAATATGCATAATTATTATATATTCTAACATTTTCTGTCGCATTATTTTATTTAAACAGTATTTTACATTATGTTTTTTTATATTTCCCTGATAGAAAAATAGCAAAGTCTGATTTAAAAATCGAATATTTATTGTGTTAAAAAATGTACCAACTGCCTTAAATTTCATAAAATTAATTAGGATTCTATCCTTCGCCTTCTGCCAGATATATAATCAATTTTAAAGGCGAAAAAAATAAAATAGGCTGGCTATTATGTTTAGAAAGTGAAATTCACCTGCCTCTCCATTACCGCCGATTATTCTGGCAGTCAGTTAAAGCCAAATACACCTCAAACGTATCACTCCAAGAATACTGGCAAGAATCTCGCCCGTTTAGTTGGAAAAAAAATATTTTGTTTTTCGAATTATCTTAAAATAATAATCTTTAAGTTAGAGAATAAAAAAAACTTGTTTTTATCTAATCTTAGACACTCAAATATTTATAAATAAGAATCGATCTTAATATAACTTTAATTCTAGGTCATACTTTTAACATCATGTTTTGTTTGTTCTTTAAGATATGTAAAATCTTACGTTTTTATTCCACGAGGAGCGTTACGTTCGCTCATATGGCATTAGTTTACTGTCAGGAATACACCCCATATAAAAAAATAAACTGTAATCTAGAGTTTTCAGTCACATACTCCACTACCAAATTATTCACCGGGAGACGCGGAGTTTCATCGAATGATTAGCTTTGGGTTTAAGTTAAGCTTAAAATTTTAATTATATTCTTTTTGGCCTATTTAATGCATATGTATACACACAAATATAAGTTTTCATGAAATTAAAAAATCGGTACAATTTTATTTTATCTCCCCATTTATAAATATTACTAAAGATTGCAAGAAATGTATATATATCAAAAATCAAATAATAATCAAAATTAAAATTATCTTAAGAGTTTAAAATAATAAGTTATGAAAAATATATTTAATTTTTAGGATAATATCAATAAATATTTGTTGAGTTCACAAAATATGCATAAAACTAATATATTTTTTTAATATTTTCTTTAAAATAGGTTTTACGTCTTGTGGGCCCTTTCCATTAAAGGCAATACATAATACTAACGATGGGAAATGTTTTATTCCATATGATAGAGAAATAATTGAGTTTTATTTCAAAAATTATGTTGATATATTTATGTTGGATGATGATGGAAAAATAGTGAATGAACTTATTTGGATTTTTAATCAAAAACCTATATTAACAGAAGATCTGAAACGGTTTGGAGCTCTTGATCTTAAAAAAGAATATAAAAGTTACTTGCCGCCTAAATATTTATTATTTGATCAAAACTTATACATGAAAATATCTTGCAAAAAGGAATTAAGTTTTTATGACACAATGGAGATCAAATTCGATGTAATAACACACCTAACAGATAAAATAAGGAGAGTAAAGATACAAATTGACCGAATTTGGAATTCTAATAATAATATAGTAAGCTCAACATTATGCAGTGAAATTCACAACTATACCAATACTCAATTTAGTTACCGAAAAAGCTTTTCCTTACATCGTGACATGAGCAACTATTTACTAAATTTATTTATTATAAATTTGGATTTTTACGATCCCTATTATGGGTTTTTTAAAACTGAAACTAAAACTGTGCATGTATCGAGATATATATTGAAAATATCCCATATTATAGGTGAAAATTTGGAATTTATAAATTTAATTGAAATTTTATACAAAAATAATTTGCCGATTGATATTTACAATTTAAATCTCAATATAAAAATATCTACAGATTGCCATTTCTGCATTCATGAAAAAATTGTAAAAAGTTTATCGCAATTTTTTCATCAAATTAGTACTAATGCCATTGTAAGTTATATGTGTATTAAACCTAGATCCCAGAAAGAATTTCGGTTGAGGTTCGAACAGATAGTTATTTAGAAAAAATATTTAAAAAAGTTCGTAAAATATATCTTTAGGCTGTAAATATTAACTTATTTACAGTGCCTTGTTTTTGATCAATTTTGTTATTTTTATCAAAAATATACTTTTAATTTAATTAGACCAAGTGTTCTCAAGTTCATATTATTACAACCCGTATTAAACAATTCATTTTAGTGTTCTGTCTAATATGGAGCATATGTGTTAAATTTAAACAATTAACTGCTACATAATGCTAAATATTCACTTTGGGTAATTATTCAAAAGTCTTTTATTAAATCGTTATACCGTTATTAAAAAGTCGCCTTTGTAATAATAAATTAAAGTAAAACAAAACCAAGTGTTTTGTTGATTAGATTTGTCTTCCCCGTGTCACATTCCGGCAAAAAATCAGCCTGTGAAACAGTCACGATATAAATATAAACTAAAAACCTATGAATTATAATTTTATTTTCGAATAAAATATTATTTTAGTATTTTACCACGATAAAATTTCAAATTCTTTCAAACGTTATTTCCCACAATTATTATAAAAAGTATAATAAATGTTTTAAACAGTTTAATATAATAATTAATAAAAACCGGGATAGATATGAATTAAGTATGTTGCCTTTTTAAATTCTAAAAATCCATAATTAACCTTTTTCACTGAGTTTGGGATTTTTTTGGCAAATCATTTATGATTATATCTTCAACAAACTAGACTAGGCTGGGCTTTCGAAAATGTATTTCTTGGTTTAATTCAAAATTTTATAATGTTGTGAAAATATAATCATAAAAATATGAATAATTTTCATATCCTTTTATTCAGTTCACTCGAATGAAATTTTAGTTGAGGTTGTGGCGCAGTGCTCTTCAACATACGCTGTCATGCACTTGTGTGGGTATGTATTAAACCTATCGAAATGAGTGGTATAATAATTAATAAAAACTATTCTGTTTGATTTTCATCTGAAAAAAATAAAAAATTTTTAATATTTAAAACTCTTCTTATTATAAATATTTTCCTTTTAAGCTCCTAATAGAAACTTAAAAAAATAAAATTTTCATCCTTTTTTAATTGGTTTTAAACTGATCCAAACACAAAAGTGATCGTGAACTTTATCTTTTCATTTAGTAAATTAAATCCAGATATCATCGGAAATGCCCCCATCCCAATTAGATTACGCATATAGTGTTTTCTATTCCTTGGTTTGCAAGATATTTATTTCTTTATTTTTTCAGAACTTTCTAAACTGAATGAAAAAAACTAGAAGGGGAAAAGTATGTGCCAGAGTGAAATTAGAATACTTCAATCCTCTGGTATTAGAAAAAGTTTTCTATTCCTATTTCCCCCTATAGCTGGTTGAGACATAAGTCTCTGTAACAAAGGAGGTGCTCACAAAGAATCCATATCTATTAAAATTTTTTAAACATGAGGTTTGTGCCTGAAAGCTGAAATAAAACTTGTAAATTATAATATATCTCGCTGATAGAGAAATGCGAGCTAAGGGCTCCCTGTCAACATTCATATTTTCTGCCCCATTTTTATTGTAAATAAATAGTATTTTAATGCTACAAGCAATTTATATTCGTCTTATTTGAGCCTGATATATCTTTGAAACCTAAAAAAAGTCAAAAAAGAACAAAACGTTGATCAACTCTGATGTAGACAACTGTAAGAAGAATGACATTTTCAATTTTTCGTAAATTTTAAGTTATAATTCTAAAAAGAATTTTGAATTTAAACAGTAAAAACAATCGCAGCTTCTTAATATAAAAGCAAATTTAAAAAGCAAAAATATTATTAAAAGTTAGTGAGGGTTTGAGAATCGGAAATACTTTCAATATCAGATTAAAAGAGATAACTAAGAAACAAGAATGTTTCTTGCTCCCAGGAGTTCACGGTCGTTGCGGATTCTTTCTTTGCCTTTCTATAAATAGCTTTGGTTCTTTTATGAAAAAGAAATTTATTTCATAAAAGGGCATAACTACATATTACTCAGAGTAAGCCACCCCCAATTTATGACGTAGCTGATAGTGGGTTTAACTTAGTTAATATTACGCGAAACGGTGTTACCAACGACTTTATGATGCCATTAAAATTTATCCTGCCTTTGATGCTGCCCTCTCAGGTATTGCAACATTTGTGTCCTTTATTTAGTCATTCTTTTCTCTCACGGTCTACCTCGGCGATGACATACTATAATAAAGATAATTACAAAAAACAAAGCCAGAATATAAGACCAAGAATTTTCAAAATTAAATTGCCAAACTCTATTTAGAGTTATCAACCATTGCAGTGGTCTCAAGTTGAGTAGGCATCTACCACTTGGCCACATCGTCTACTTTAAAAAACAGGTTGTCAGTTAAAAACTTATCTATTAACATGTCCCTTCTGTTTATCAAACAAAAACAGATTGATAAGTTGCAAATGATATTTTTTATGCATGCATTTATAGACAAAAACAAACCCAAAAAATCTGGATTTTATTTTAAAAGTGTGAATTTTAGAATTAAAATTAAAAAACTTAACTGAATGAAACTGACTAAAACTACAAGAGTTAAGAAATTTTAAAATTATTTTACAAAATACAATGAAAACTGTAAGTATTAATGTAAAAAGTTGTTCTCTTGTATTTAAGGGGTAATTAAACTTAAAAAATTGAAATTTTGACTCAAAATTTAAACGAAAATTGCATATATTCGAATTATCAATCAAATGAGACGTTATAAACCGTCCCTGAAAAATAGGCTTTGGTGAAACGATTCTTCGTTTCCTTATTACTATGAGGACAGTTATCTAATTGTATCTGAAGAAACGGTGATTAATTTAAATTCTAGAATATTGGCAAACAATCGCAAAGAAAAAAATATGTGGAAAGCTCAACAACGTAATTGTTGGGTATTTTGCAGGCGTGTGATAGAGGCTGAAATAAATCTTCTTGATATTGGAGTAGTCCAGATCGCAGTTAATTACTTACTAATATACAGAATAGATCAAATAAGGTTACACACGAATACATGGATTCTGTGATTTGGCATTCCTTGAGAAAAAAAGTTTGAGAATGAGGTTTAGAGGATGCGATTCTAAGACTATGGCTAATATTTTAAAGGATGTGAGCCTCACAGGGAGCTATAGTCCCCAGTATAGTCGTAAAGCCACCCTCGAACGGAACTAGATTAGTTTAATAAGATCTAGGGGAGGATGAAAAATGAAATGAATATGTAAAAAATCCAAAATACTTTTTTTCTAATTATTATATATTTTATCGGATATTTATATTGTGCCTATTTTTTATTTTGCCCAATGTAAACTTAACGATATATTATTCTATCATATGGTGGCTATTTATTTTGAAAGTTCGAACACAATTGGCAAAAAAAATATTATTTATTTGAATAAAACTTAAATATTTTGAATTTTTGTTGGAATTTTTTTTCACAACTCTAATATAATACTTATTGTAGAAGGTAAACTAAATGCTAATCAACTGATCTAATTTTGTTAAATATTTTTGAAAATCTACGCTCTTTAGTAATATATAGCATTCTGCAATATATTAACTGAATTATGTTTATTTTTGAATTTTTTAAAATTAAAAGACTTATCGGGCCTTTTATTATAAATGGATTTATATAAGTATTCAATTTATTGTTTCTAGTTTAAATAGATATTATTTATAAAATTTGCCAAAAAAAAACTTCGCATTTTTTAAAAGATGAGACACATGTATGGAAATGTAATTAACTTCAGTTTAAATCCGAAATAAGTCAAGTAACTTGATAACTCAAAATTCAAGCTTATTTTTAAAGAAGTACTTATACAACTTTAGTTTTTTGTCGATTTCAAAATGAAAAAAATAAATGAAAAATTTTAAGGTGTGGCTTTTGAAAAGAATCAAATACCCCTCAATTCCCCAAAAATTAAGATTACAAATATGGCAAAGATACCTAAGAACTATGCTAGAGTCGGAATCTAGTTTATAAATTTCTCTCTGGATATTTTTATGTTAAATATACACCACTCTGTAGAAAGAAAATTGATGTTGATGGCAAAAAAATAAAGGCAGAATTTATGTTCAAAATCGTTTGATCCTACGATAGATTCCTGAGAATCTTAAACGATCTAAATCTGACCTCAAAACTACTTGAAACGAATTGGATTAATTTATAAGCTTGACATTTAGATTCAAATTGAGCTTGAAGATATTCATCTCCTTTAAAGCATTAGCATCGACTGTTTTTTCGGAAAACTTTGAGAAAACTATTCTTGTTCGAAACGTAAAATTAGAGTCAATTAAAATGGAAAAGTCTGAAATAATGTCAAAATGAAAAGATTGGGGAGAGAGGGGCATAATTTCCCTCAACCAGAATGAGAGTTTGATATTCACTCAGCAAGATTATATTATTAGTCGGGTGAGATTTCAAAGGTATTATTAGGTTTGGGCTGGTTCAAAGAAACAAACAGTGAATAAAGACATGTAGCTGGCTAAAATGAATTAATCAAAGGATATTATCAAACAGAAGCAGTTGGAATAAGTGTATCCTTAAGATATTATTTTTTACTAGGATAGCTTCAGATAACATACAAGCCTGCTTCCTTCCAATAATTTTTACAGTTTGGACGGCACATTTTAACACATTCACCATATTCGCAAGACCTCAAAATATTAAATTCTATTTCTTTTGTTTTCTTTGCTTAAAGCCTTGAGTTGTAAATAATTTAACGAATATCCTAATTTCCCCTCCCTCAGGAAACATGATCTTTTCAGAACATGTATTTACATTTGATGGGAGCTAAAATCAAGCTTTTGATAAAGAATGTGGAAAATTAATGGCATAAATGTAGACAAAATTGTTTAATAAATTTTTTGCTGAAGGAAAATTTGCCTTTCTTTTATACGCGAACAAAACGAAATTACTCTCAGAACGACCTTTTTGTAGCCCCCTCTCCGGATTATTGATTCCATTTGGTTCCTATCTATCTAATTTCAAAATTTGAAAATATTTCTAATTTTATCAAAAATTTTTATTTAAAAATGAATTCTAAAAATTAAAACATGTCTTAGCAGGAGCTTAGTTAGGAAGTTATTTGACCTTAATGATATTGTTTCCTAATAAGACGCCTGCAGATTAATCATAACTGATGAATTATTTATATAAACAATAAAAATATAGATTAAAAATGAATTAAGCATTTTACAAATTTTCCCTTGACATAATTAAACGCACGACAGCTAACCGGACAAGAATGGGCATGTGAATGCATGTAAAATTTCGTGATATTAAAATTTTATCTTTTTGAAGGGGCATAAGCCTTTTGGGCGAATTATTATATTTTATTATAGATAATTGAATTAGTCATCAAGAGATCGTGTTTTATTAAATTTGAAATATTTTGTATTCCTAGCCAAAAATGACAATGTGCAATTATTTGTATTTTCAAAAATATTATTTCCTTAATAAATAACCTTATTTAAAATGAATACGTGTATCAATACCGACTGATAATTCATTCCTGAAGACTAAGAACCTCAAGACATGAAAAAAAGATTATATTCGTCATGCGTGTATAAATTGGAATCTTTTTTTAATATTAATTTGAATCTTCCCTCGAAATCCTCACGCCAAAAATGATTAAACCTATAAAACACCTAAGCCGAACACATGTTGTATTTGGGTGGTAACTTAAGATTTTGGTGTTTTTTTTAGCAGTTGTGCTGAGCCAGCAATAAAATGGATGTTTCTAAGTTCTGTGAAAATTTCCTGATTTCTGAAATCTAATGCAATTGGTATTGCAAAGAAAGATACTTTAAAATTTATGACAAAATTTAATGCAACTTTGGTAAGCTTCTCTAGAAAAGATAGGAAAGGGGGATTTTTAGGGAACGAGACTTTATACAACAGTTGATATCTTGATAGTTGTTCATATCTAACACCTTGTAACTTAAAACAAAAGAATGTTCAGCCTGTATCAAAGAGACTAGTAAGGTTTCATACAAGGATGCCTAAATTTTTTTAACTTTGAAGGTTACATTAAATATAGAAAAAATAAGAGATCTTATCTACAAAATTATTAAATAAAAACTTATTTTATTCAAATTTTAATATGAACTAATTAAAACACCCAAAAGAGAATTTTGTCGTAAAATTAGTGAAAAAATTGATTTTTTTTTCTGCGAAACTAATCCGTCAAAATTTAGTTCAATTGATGTGGGATTGCAATTCATACTGTGTTAAAAAGATTTTCCGCAGAAAAGTTTATTTTTCATATGCTAAATTTTTGAAACAATGTATTAATTATCCCTTAGAAAATTTTTCTTTGATTTAAATTTCTGAGTGCAACTCTACATTCTGTTTGAAATTTTTAAACAATGCGTTAATCTTAGCTTAAAGGGGATCGCAAATTTGGCTAAATTCTGATCATTGTAGCAGAAACTTCAAACCTATTTTTTTATATTAATGGTAAAAATATTTCGACAATGCTTCAAAATATATCAAATTGTTCCAATATAGTTTATCTTTCAACTATTTAAGTACAATTTTTAATTTAATTTAATTCAACGATTATTAATATTTTGGACATGTCTAAATTTTTAACCAGAAGACCACAAGTTTAACTTAAATATGGGAGTCATGTATTATAAGATTGTCATATTTTAAATCTCTCAAATTATAAAATATTTTAAAAATTAGCCTTTGGCCCAATAATCAGGATATATCTAAAAAATAATTGATTTCCACATAAACAAAGCTGTGCTTTTGAGAAAATCTTGAAATTTACGATGTTCAAAATACATATTTAAAGAAAAAAAGACATTGGATTTAAGGCTCGCACCTTTAAGGCATTATGAAAGAGTTAAAATTAATATTACGGGGGCCAGGCGTTCTTAACCGAGATCGAGAGAAGTTTTCTCCATGTTATTTTTTATTGAAATAGAATTGATAAAGTTGCCCCCCCTCACGCGCCGATTAAAGGGAGTTTAGGGTCATTGCGCATTTGGTCCAAAGATGTAAGTTGGTTGAATCACATTACCAACATTTTAAACACCCTTTCCTCAAAACTTATTGTTCCGTGCAGCTTTGAGTATATTGAGCGTAAAATTTATTATAACTATTTTTTCCCAAGTGGCATGCAGTAAAAGGGTTATAACCACTGAAATAGTTGACATTTCATGAAAAAAAATTTAAATAGATTATTTTGAATTTTTGATATAAAAATTATATTTTACTATATTTGTTTTTTAAAGGCTTAAACCCTTTAAGACACTTTAAATTATAACTTTTTTGGAATTTGACTTTATTTTATAAGTAAATACTAGCATAATATTAAAAAATTTGGCTGAAATTTTCGAAAAGAAACACCACCAATTTGCGGCGCAGCTATAATATTTCAGTACAATTTTTGTTTAGAAACAGGAATTTTACATTCAGAAAAAAATAGAAAACTCATAAATATTTGACATTTTTTAAACAATTAATGAGTCCACCGCATAGATTGCTTTTTCAATTGAACTTTGCCATGATAATTTTTAATTCCCTCTTACGTTGATTTATAATTTGCATAATATGATTTATTTCGACTTCTAGGTGAAATTTTTGTTTTAAGACCGTTCCAAGTTTCCTGCATAGTATTAGTGCAACCCTCGACGGTGAATCTACGAATTAAACTGAATGGTTCCCGGTTAAATGTTGAAAATGTTCTCCAATATTATGCTAAACTTTGGAGCAATCAATCAGAATAGTTGTTCAAGGTCTAACATGCGTTGACAGAATATTTATGAGTGTCATCGCATTACGGTCGGAAACCTGCCCTGAGACAATTTTCTTTCAGGTGTTCGTTCAACACCTTCAAGAATCCTCAACGATTGATGAAGTTTCCACGGCGGTATTCGTTCTTTTAAAACATTGATGTATCGATTTTTACAAAAATTCCATCTCCGCATTCCCAATATCGTCACAACCGAGACTGTCAAACATTAATTTTCGGAAATATTTAAAATATTTGG
>SGJC01001839.1:0-18888 GCA_009887335.1 Henneguya salminicola
TCCTTCGTAAATTAATTATAAGAATTGATTTATTCTTGTCACTATCTCACTGTAACAAAAATTCGAATAGATTTTTAACCTAAAATTATATATTTAAAAGTTTCTAAAATCTAGTTTTGAAAATAAAATAAAAAAATGCAACAAAAATTTAATGCGAAAAACTAAAAACAACTAAATCTATTTTGATTTAAAAATTGATATTTTAAGAATGATAATATAAACTACTAGTAAAAATTTCACACATTTAAAATTTAATTATTTTCTATAATTTTATTTTAATTATTTTAATTGTAAAAGATTTGTGGTGAATGGTTGAAACACTATATTAGAGAACTAATATGTAAAAGAACCCTCAAATTTTTATGAATAGAAATGGAAAAACTGAATCCCCTTAACATCTTTTGATTTTTCAAATATATATTAAAGCTGGCTTCATTTTAAACATCGACTGACCGATACTCAAAATAAAAAAAATCTATTAGGGTGTCTTAATACTGCCAAGTATTTTTGTTTCGTTTCTTATTTAGTTTGAGTCTAAGGGCACTGTTCCCTTCAAATGATGGGAATATAGGTTTGAAAAAAAAATGGGAGTGAGCGTAAAAATAAAAACAAAAATAAAATTTGTAAAAATTTTATTTTTAATTATCAGAATTAAAATCTTCGAACATCATAAAGAATATTATTATATTTTAAATAATTAGAATAAAAAAGGGGTGGGGGAAATATTTGCGGAATTACCGTTTACGGAATACTCGCTGCAAGTGAAACTTACATTCCCACTTTGGCCCCTTAATATAAATAAATGATAAGAGAGCCGTAAAGTTAAACAACACCGTAATATACTTTTTGCAATTCAATTTTATAAATTATAAGTAAACATAACTATTTGAGACTTAAATTGTGGTTTGAATTAATTAGGATTAAATACTGGGAAAAATGTAAATATAAACTGATAGGATTATATTAATAGGGTTATTTAAATTTTATTTGAAATTATAGAAATACATTCCTGTGAATATATTATTTAACTTTGTTCTTCCTAAAACGTGGAAGACCAACACAAAATTCTTTGTATGTATCATGAGGCCTATAAGCTGCAAGAAGGACAAACTTGATCTAGACTAAGCTCTGAAATATGAAAAAAAATTTTTTTGATGGATACTAGTTTTTAATAGAACTTAAAGGCAAGTGTTATATTTTTTAATTGACTAATTTAAACTGTTTGACATTAAAAGCTTGTTTAAGTATTACACTATGTTATCTATCAGCTGAATTGGCTACTTGATAATTAGTCAATTTCAACATCCTCCTGAATGAAGGTTGACATATAACTTTTCTCGTTTTTTTTGTTCGCCTTTTTTTTCCGAACAGTTTATTTTTTACTTTATTGACCGTTAAAAGATGCTGAAATGGTCTGTTCACGGTTTTCTTGCCCCATTCTTCCTTCATCTAAGGGCAAAGCATAGAAATAAAGCCATCGGCATATGCAGAAGGGCATTGACTCACTGCTCGGAAAACGAACATAAAAATTTTAATCAAGCATGCGATTTCAGATAAATAGGCAATTGACATATGATAACATCGTAGTACATGAGTAATTATCTACTGTGTGTTAAAGAAAGGGTACTTCAATTAAAGTCATCTGGAAGCTTGCATGAATATTTTAATTTTCCAGGGTAAGATATTCAGTTATTACTCAGTTATAATGCCTAATGTTGAATATTTAATCAAAGCCATTAAATACGTAACATTTTTTACATTTTTATTCAGATAATGCTACACAGGCATTTGATGTAATCAGCGAAACACAGTCAAAGTATAACTTGGTCGAAGCATGCGGCGGTAAAAAATACCTTCAAATTGGATTTATAAATTTGATAATTTGTGTTTATTAATTTTTAAAAATCTTCCACCAATTTATTTATCTTAATTTTGATTATATTAATCAGGGTTGCCCAACCTTTTTGTAGTTGTAATCTATCAAAATATGCAGGGAGTAAATAATAATATTTTTCATAATGTTTATTAAATATTTCAGTAAGAAAGAAATTACAATTTAAGATATAATAATAATAAAAGAATAACATTGTTAAGACTGCATTTGATAAAATATTAATAATGAAGATATTGATACTACTGAGATTTGGCAATATTTTTATAGTCTGGATTATACGATGAAAATGATAATCATAAAGATTAGTCAAGATGGTCGTCACTCAAAGAATTTCATGAACCGATTTTATTTTTTTCCAATCAGAAAATGCGCATTCAGCCACATGCGTGGAGCCCAAACGAAACCTCATTTTTTTGCCGAAAGGGATAGAATTGGGTAGTTATCTTTAGTGTATTTCTAAATAAAATTTTGGGATTTTAAATATAACTAATTTGTGTTTTATTCTTTCCAATTCTTGTTCTTTATGATTAGCTTCAAATATTGCATAGGTTTGACTTGAGATTTCTTCTTTGTGGATATCTTTCTAAACGGAATTTTAAAAAAATAGTGGAATTTTTTCAATCTTTTCAAATTCCTTGAATCTCTCCTGAAATGGGGTTTCAAAATTTTCTATTTTGAGAATCATTTTGTTTGGGGCGAATGGAGTCAACTAGAAATATATATTCCGCGCGTGCGTAGTGTGTAAATACTCCATCTTTTAATTTACTTTAAAAATATTAAAAGTTGTTAAAAGATCTTATCATATATAATAAATTTTTATATTTTCCATGTCATACAAGATTCAAATTACTAAGTTTTTAGATAAAGAATGATAAATTCAATAACCCCTCTTCATTTGTTAATTGTGGGTAAATCTCACCTCTATCTAAGGACAAAAATGTGATGTCTTCTAAAACTCTAAAACCCTTATTATGAGTCGACTTCTGCTAAGCCAATAAACATAAATGTGCAACAAAAGTTCCTTGTCAATATCCTCCTTTAATAATCTTAATAGGCATCTCTGAATAGCCCTACCTCGTATAGAATTGGAAATTTATAAGATTGCTTTCCTAACATTATGTGTATTAAGTCTCTCTAAACATAAAACTTGTTGATGGATTATGCGTAGTAGAATAAAAAGTTTGGCGAATTATTATCTTGCTGGCATAAAGCAATAAAACCTTTATTGCCGCCGGTCATACATGGAACACCGTCTGCTGCAATCGAAAGCAATTTTAAAATAGGAAATTTTGTTTCAATAACAAAGTTATTTAAAACAGTAAATATGTCTTTTCTCGTTTTTCCATGCAAATGTATTACTTTAAGGAATTATTTTGTTGCAAAATATCTTCAAATACATTCCAGATCAATATAATTCATTGAACAGGATTCATCAAACTATAAGGAAACGATAACGCATATATTTATGTATCTTTTTAGTTCCCATTTTATCTCTTCACTTGATTTTTCGGTTCGTCTCGTGACTGAGACTGTATTTCTTAAAAATGTTAAATCTATAATTTAATCAAAAATATCTTCTTTATTTTTAAAATCTGAGAAAAGGGAATCTGACGCTGCCAAAAGCGAATCTTTAATTAAATTTCCAACAATTTTGTGTGCATTGTATGAAAGTGTCGTTCGACTTAATTATTTTTGAGCAATCGCCGCAATTGATTTACAAAAAGCAAAAGAATTTATTTTTAGTCATAGTAAAAAATAATCATGTTCCCATTCTTCGTGGCAATGATATATCTTCATTTTTTTGTTGAGGTCCTGACAAAGGCTAAAAATATTTTTTTTAATTACTTTAAAAATTTTGAATTTGATTATTATTCCGAGAGGGCTATTACCCTTTTGCCGCAGCCGTATTGTTATTTTATCAACGCCCACGTGCGGCGCTATTTTTAATAAATTAAAAAATTAGTTTTTTGAACATTAATTTATCCCTTTACTTCATACAGGTAAATAAATATGTTAATTTACATCTGAAGTATTTTTGATACTCCTTAAAGTTGGAATTTTTGTTGAAAATTTAACATAAATCGTAATCATTTGCACCTAGTCGTGACTTGCCATGGCGAGAATTGATCCACAGTTGAAGGGTTAAAAGAAGAAACAGGAAAAATATCTTATTAAAGATATTTAATGTACATACGATCAATGTAAATTCGTAGACACCAATTTGAGTATTACACTTTTAATCGACGTTAAAACTAAATATGGAATCGGCCAACGCCACGCAGCACCATGCAATGGAGGATTCTTAATTAGAGGAATGACGATGTTCAAAGTATCTGTTACGAATGTGTGAAAGAGCATATTCGTATTCCTCTTATATCAGGGGCGCATCAACACATCGAATATTTCGATTGTGTTTCATATGTTTTCAGGCTACAGTTTTCAAAATAAATACATTTTAAGGATGGGGCAAAGATCGACTGGTTACGCAGCCTTGATATTAATAATATTATAAAAACATATAATATGTAGGCTGACAATACCACAATTGTTTATGTTATGACGGTTTATATCTGGTGGTTTTAAACTATTGAAGGCCGAAAAATATTTATTAAAAGTATGAACTTTTATCGGTCCACGGGAATATTAGAAAAAATATATAAAGAAGGATTAAAAAATCCCTATATTTTTTTTTAATTCGCTTAGGACATTTCAAAAACCCATTGTATATTTCTCGTCCATTATTGGTATGCGCAAAGAAACAATGGAGTCTGTAATTAATAAACTCTCTCGATTTAATTTATTAGCATCATCCGACAACGAAAAAGAATTTAAAAGATGCTTAGAAAATGAAAAATCTCATGTACTTAATCTTTTTAATATTTGTCCTATTAAATTCATACAAAAATATTCTAATACACTCGATTCCCGTGATTTATGTATTATTGAAATGATAAGTGACAATTCTGATGTTTTAGAGCTAATAAAGGTAAAAAAGACAAGCCATATTTTAGAAATTAAAAGTCAGAATAAAACAAATTCACGGAAATGATATAAAAATTGATGTAAGAAATAGGAGATATTTTTATATCGTTAAATGTCTTAAAGAAAATGATTATTTTTCTCTCGAACAAATAAAAGACCGATATCCCTTATTATTTGATCAATATCTTGGTAGATTACAAATTCTACAAGATATGCCAAGTAGTATTAACTCATTCTCTCAGTTTTTGCTTAATCACATACAAAATATTGAATTCAAGCAAAAGCTATTTCAAGCTCGTCACGAAGAAAACAGCTATCTCCATGTGTCGGAATATGATCTCATTGATAATATGAATATTGATCCATCTCATCCTCAACAAAATCTAGATTTTCTTACGAAAGAACTATATTCTGAGATTTTCTTTCAATTTATAACAGGCCAGGATCCTTGCTTTGATTATGAACAAATTGATAATAATTTAGCATTAGATAATCTTCATTATGTTTCATCAACGAGTCAAGATGATTATTTTGACAGCGAGACACCAGAAACGATATCTGATTGAATCGAACACTAACTTTGTTATATCTGTATTATTATCAAATTTTATAGTTTTAAATACGTTGGCATTAAAATATGTAAACATGCGACATTTGAACGTGATAACCTCTTTAAAACTAGCTTTAATAGGATTAAAAATTAACCTATAATTACAAAAATATTATATTTTTAGCTTTCTTTTGTTATAGATAAAACTTTGTTTCAACGTACATGCCCGATTATAAAAGAAGAAAGGGCGTAGATTAGTTTATTGACAAATATAACACAAAAGTCTTGAGAAAACAAAGGTTTAGAAACGGTTAACATCGTGTGTCAAAATGTAAACATTCTCATTTTTTCAATAAAAATATAACATCAGCCCTCAAAGGTAGGAATGAAAAGGTGGTATTAGCACTTACCATAGAAATATATTAGTATTGATGTTAATATTTAATTTCGTAATAAAAGAATATATATTAAATTTTTTCTCATTTTGAAATGTACTAAATTTTGAATAAAGTGTCCTCCTTGTATTTTTTTCATCGGTCACCCCTGGGCTTAGATAACGTTAACCACCTGATATTCCTTACTAGGTTACTTGTTGTTTTAAGGATATTTTGAAAGGTTGGTAGCACCGTTTCCCTAAAACCACAAAGTTTAAGCAACTGTTGACTACATCAAACTTTGGTAGAGGGTGGGTGGTATTCCCAAAAACCCCTGGCGTTATGACATTTTTTCTTTAACAATAGGAGCTGCGCACTATGATAGCCAAAATGACATATAGTATGGTAGGCGTAGGATCTGTCAAGAATGTGTACTCTTGGCCAAAATGCATACCTCGGACCTCATCAGTTTTCTTTTTCTCTAGATTACTAACTTCCTATACATGTAATAAAATGTCGGCTTCCAGCGGTTGTATCTGATAAATATTTGAAATTTTTAATTTAAACAGAGCAGTAATAAAGAATTGTTTTTTTAGTCCTTTTGCGTTATAAAACTATATTCCGGTACTAAATAAATATATCGTAATAATCAAACGCCTCTGGTTTGTATTCAAAGCAATTCGAATATTGTACGAGAGAAGACAGCATCAGAGATTTTGCATCATATTTTAAAAATCTAAAAGATATTCAAAAAAAAGTAAGGTTTGAATTTGTGATTTGCAAATAATTCATTTTTAGGTTGAATTGAAATTAAAATCCGCGACTATACTTTTTACAACACTCTAACTGAATGCTCAAGATATTTTTTAAATGCGTATGTTAAAATTAATTTTTCATTACAATAATTAATCATTAAAAATAATAAATATTTATTAGGATGATGATTTTATTCGCACAATTATTAATGAAATTAAGTAACCGGAAATCGTTGAAACATAATAAAATTGACTAATTCGCGATTAACTCTATTTATCCCCGACCAAGTCTCAGAGACTCATGTTAGATTATTTAATGTAAGAATCTGAAGAGATAGTTTTAATGGTCAAGTAACCCATATGTATTTAATTATATTTACTCTTTAAACAAAGGGAACTTTTTTTTTCTAAAAACTAAAAAAAATTACTGGAATGAGTCTTAAAGAATCACAAGATAATTTTAACATAAATATATGGATATAAAGAATCATTATAGCATGTTTCAGAGCGTCCAACCCATAATTTTTAAATCACCTATAGCCTGTCAACAATTCGCTTTTAGACCACCGCCTCGTTCTAACATACGATTTTAAGGATAAATCAAAAGATTTTTTTTTAATTTTTTTATATTAAATGACTCGTAAGCTTAAAAACTGGAGAAATATTGTCTGTTTGTGATAAAAAAAAAATTCTCACTTAGTGCTTATTTTATTTTATATGATTCTCCTTAAAAAGGGTATTGATTTTAATTTGTATGAAATGGCATTTCGAACACCATTTAAAAAAAATGAAGAAATACAATTTTTCAAAGAGGAAACGAATCAGGAAACGCTACGCATAGTATTGAGCGTAAGGTAACTAATAGTGGCGCAAACATTTTAACAAAAAATAGTGAAGTTTAATTAGAATATAAGTAATGCTCGTCATGTAGAATTATATGGAAAGCAAACTAATTTAGCCGGTAAGATTTGTACCAAATGGAAATCAATCATTATTTCTAAAAGGTCGAACTCATGCGCATTACATCCTTAAAAGTGATGTTTGGATTAAGATAAACATAAGGATTAGCCATCGACTCATTCTGGCTACTCATAACGACAGAGCGATCCGAATATTTTTAAATTTTTTAAATATACACTACTCTGAAGTGTATGAAGAGAAGTGGAAGCGAACAGATAAAATTTAGTTTCTCTGTTATATCAGACTTTTGATCAAGGCTAGTCTAAATATGTTAGGCATATTAGATTTAAGATATTTTCAAATCCATTATTTATCACTATTTTATTCCGAGCAAGCATTCCCGCGAATGTTTCAAAGAGATCAGACAAAACATTTTTTTTTAAGACAGAACAATCCGATCAGAAATAAAGCACTTGGGCAAATATTCTCCAAGAGGAATATTATATTGAAAGATTATACTCCCGATGAAAATCTCGTGATATGAAAAAGGGTACTCGTTCGAGGCTGGATATATTTAGGTTAGTACATCCCATCGAAACCTAAAAAATAGGGGATGAAAATTTAGTGGATTTTGGAGTGGCAAATAGCTATTCCTTAAAGAAATTCCATATTCAAAAAAAGAGGGATCTGACAAAAAAATAAATCACACGAAAGCATAGTCGAACAACTTCGTATTTAATCGTATTGAACTAATACATATGTAACATTTATCAATTCTTTTACAAGTTTTGAATTTTCACAGAAATTTCTTAACTTGGATTAACGTGTGTTGGTTTATTAATAAAAATAAAGGTTATTCCAAACAACTTTCTATCTCAGCGTTAACAATCTTTACTGTCAAGTCTTTTTAATGTTAAAAAAAAACACTTTTGTAAGATATGTTGAAAAATATATGGCCGGAATTTTACTCTTAGCGATACACGATCAGATAAAAAATTATCCTTACATTTGAATAAAAATTCTACAGCAGAGGAATTTAATACTGTGGACCATTTATATCGCATATTTTTTTAACATTAAAAACAAAACGCATACCATTCGATTAATTTTATCATGTAGTTAATGTGACTGTTTTAAGAGCTAATGCCTTTTATTTATCTAGATTGAAATGTTACGAAGCCAAGATATTTTTGCAAAAATCAGTCTAGGAAATGGTTGTTCAGAATATTTTACGCCTCCTTTCTGCATGTCTTACAAAAATAACCGTCGGTGTAATGAGTCTTGTTTTGTCTTATTATAACGCAGATTCACAGTAAAATAAGGCTTGACTAGTTTCTCTTTGTCAAACATTAATACGTAGGTGCGCAGGTGTCTTTCCAGGTAATCGAAGGAATAAACAAGTATGAAACGGTTTCAGCTAAAATTTTTTATCGCGAATTAGGAAAAAGTTGTATTTTGCAAATATTGCTAACAGAGATAAAATAATTATTAATATTTGTAAATATTGTCAAAGAAATTAAATTTTTAATTTATTTAAAAATATTACAACAAGTTGATAAATTTAATTTCAATCCAACGGACTCTCATAGGGGTGTCTTAATGCAGTAGGTTACGCAGTTTCTCCTGAGATCGACGAAGTTAAGCCATCGTCGGCTAAGTCAAACATTGAGTGGTGAACTTGAAGAAATATGCAGTCATGACCTTTGAATAAAATAGTAGGTGATTTTCTCCTACGAGAACCAAAACTATTGATGATACGGCAGGGGTAGGGTGCATGGTGGACGCAGACTCCTGGTGCAAGAAACATTCGTGTTTCGTAGTTATCTTCCTTTCAAGCAGACTTATCATTGGCGCTAACGTATGAAGATTGACCGAGAATTATTATATTCAAATAAATCAATAAAAATTATCATGTTAATCGATTACCAAATTAATGAAATATAACATAAAGTTCTGTTTTTATAAATAGCCGTTAAATGCATTTTAAGCGCTGCAAATTATTTTTACAAGGTAGAACAATTCAATCATTTTAAAAATTATTTGGATATGTGCAAAGTCCGCCAAAAATCCGCCGAAAAACGAAAAAAACGCTGAAAATTAAATTAATAAAATTGACCCCTGTAAATATAAACGGTATATATAAAAAATTAATTTTTAATTAACGCGAGAATTTTTAGTTTAACCATGCCAGAAAAGTTGATTTTTGACGGGTTCGAATTCCACATGAATAGAGTGGAGGTTATTTTATTAAAATAAATTTGATCGTTCGTGTTTAAATGATTGTTTGCGCATGCGAGTCTTTGCTGAAGTTGCATCTCATTGGCGAATTAAAAAAAAATATATTCAGGAAACGATTATCTGGAATTCAATTGTTTAAAAAAAAGCGACTAAAACTAATGTTTTGAAATCGCCTGATGTATCGATAACCAACCATAGAGAATATTATATCCTATTCAAGAATAGTTTCGGATAAGCCATTCATTTCAGCTTTTGTCGAAAGGTTCACCTTGTCTAATTCTGATTTCATTTTTTAAAGAAGAAAAATATTCCTTAATAGGATTCAATTCAGGAGAGTACAACGGAAGATATTCGATTCTCATGTTTGAGTTACGGATGAAATTTAACGTTTTACGACTCTTAGGAATCTAATCATTTTTTATTACAATGACACGTTGCAGCATTAATGAAGGCATCCAATCTAGCATACAACCAAAAACTTGGTAGATTGAATTGACCTGAGAGTTTCTCGCAGCGGGAATTTTATTTGTTATTTTACTAGTAAAGTTCTCATTCCTTCGAATACGGAAAATTGGAGATCGACCACTAGTGTTCCCTGCTGATTATACGGGGGAATTACGTCTAACATTGGAACATTGTTTCGGTTGTATGCTCAACAACGTAATTGGCAATTCTTACAGTTTCGGTGTTTCAAATGGAAATAAGGTTAGGATAAATATTTCGTGCATCTCTTCAAATGTTCATTAATATGGCATCGCAATAAATTCATTCATATTTAAATCTAGTGCGATTTCGTGAACAGATGCTACCTCTTCTCGTCATGTTTCTCATTTTTATTAAAACTTTCCTTCCCTGACAATGCTCACTACCTATATTTTTTTTAATTAGAGCCATCTTGTTCATCCATTATTTCGTTATTTTGATCATTTATATTTTTTTTACTTTTTTTTCTTATAATCCAGTGCAGCTGCGCTAAATAAAATGGAACATCGACAAATAATTTGCAAAAATAACAAATGAATGCTAACGCTAACAATAGTGTCGCAAAGTCAACGGATAATTATGAAAAGGACTGTAAGTTGATTATAATAAACGAGATGCCAAAACATGAGGTCAGGTTCAGACAAAACGTGCGCATTAAAATTATGCTGACTTTTTTGCCAATTTAATCACATTTATGATATTTTTTGATTAATTTTATTATAACTATTCTTAATTTTAATACAAGTCGAATTTCCAGAATTTGACATAATTAGTATTTTGAAAATATAAATATAGAGACAATTCATAACTCTTAAAATTGACGTAGATTTACTTTCGTTGGGACGATAGAATCAGAAGGCAAGACGGTTTTGATTTTCGAATCACCCAAGTTTACAAACCCTAGAGCGCATGCTGATGTTATCACATCCCTAAGATGTGACGATTTGAACTGTTAACAACCATTAAAGCTGATCGACAAAGAATAAAATTTTATATTGTAACCATTTAAATTCAAAAAATAAATAAATATTATCCTGCTATGTGGTGCGTGTATGCCATCAAAGGATTAATTTGTTTTCTTAATTATCTTCACTCCTTACATCATCGTTACAGTAGATGAAGCAAAGTACGAAGCAATTAAAAATTAATTTAATAAATCAACAAACTCAGCATAAGAGACTGGAAGTTTTTATTATCTTCGCTCAACTGAACAATTCCCAATATATTTAATCAACGTATTTTTTTAATTCTTCAGAAAACCCTTTTAATTATATTGTACTAAAAAATAATTTAATTGTACAGAGTTTTTTTTCATACAATTTTATTAACAAGAAATAATTCTAATAGAAAATTTGGATTGATAAAAAATATTCTGGAGATATTTGTTCGAATCTTCCCCTTTGATATGCATCGCTGGTAGTACTGAGTCTGTATTATCAAGAGTTTGGCGGGATATTAATCGGGAGACCCATACACTAACGTTAGTATACATGGCAGTAGTGCCTATGTGCAAATTGGTTTATTCAAGTGGGGAGACAGGAAAACTTATTTAAAAAATAATCAACAAGTTTTATACATCCAGGGAATGATAAAACAACATACGCATCAATCTATTGTTTTATTTACATCTCAGACGTAGCAAAGTGGCGCATTTAGCCTGTCAACTTCAAGGGTCATCACATAAATATAATAGTTAACTTTAAATTCTCTTGATTCTAATTAACGAAAAGGTATTACAGTTAAAATAAGAAAAACGAAACCATTTTACAATTAATTAAAGCAATGCACGTTTTATAATTTTTGAATTTGGCCATATTTTTAAAATCGAATTTTCAAGGCCCCTAAAATAAATTGAAAACTATTTTAAATATAAAACAAAAGATTATTTGTGCAAAAATAGCTCCCCCGATTGTGGATTGGTTTTTGAATTCCCTTGAGAGTAAAAAAAACGGGATGTAATATATTGAAAACCCTCATAAAAGTAATATGCTAAATCTATTAAACAAGAATTTAATATAATCCATAAGCTTTAAGATTGTTCTTTAAAATACTATCCGTAACAGCATCAAAAGCTGCTGCAATTAAATTTGTATCCGTTGCGCATGTAAAATAAGTATATATTTCCCGATTTTCTTTATTTTTATTCAAGGCTTCATATTTTTTTCTTATAAATTCTTTCCCTTCATCTAAAGTATTTGGTCCTAAAATCATAAGTACAACGAATATTAAGAAATATATTTAAATCCTACCAGTATATTCAGGAAAGCAAACACTTAATGGTGTATGTTGTATTTTTTCTTCTAACAAATCGGTTTTATTTAAAAACAATATTATTGAAGAGTTCACAAACCATGGATTATTTAATACAGATGAAAAAAGCTTCAAACTTTCTTTCATTCTATTCTAAAATAATATCAACTTTACTTAATTTACTGTTGTATTATCTTCTATGAGTGTTTGATCATATTCAGACATGGAAGCACAAAAAAGTAATGCATTAACATTTTCAAAACAATGCACCCATTTTTTTCTCTCCGATCTTTGACCGCCAACATCAAAGATTCTAAAAAATATTTTAGGGGGTTAAAAACTGGAAAATAATATCCCTGAATGAAAATTGTAATTCTTTAATTCCTGTAGTCTTTACTCGAGCTAATAGAATATCAGCATCTACAGGAGTGTAGCTTGCGCAGGAGATTCTTTCCATATCCATCACTAATCTAGATTTATAATTTTTGTTTATTTAACTTTTTTGTACTTGGATTTAAATGATATTTTTCAGCTTCTTCGACCAATTCAGAAAATTTTGTAAGACCCCATAAATCTTTAAGACATTTCCATATATCAGGCGGTATGGTTGCAAAATTTCCTACACTACAAAATTCTAGGATTTTTTCCATGGCCTTAAATTTTAAATTGGGGTCAAACTTGGGATTGTTCAGCATCCATCTGAATATTGTTTATTTTAGCTGTTTCTATCAAAGTTTCGAAGAACTTTGCAATATTTTCGTAAATGACTGTTTTAAATTCTTCCAACTCTTCAGATGTGTATCCATTTTTATGAATGATTCTTTTTTATGGTTAAATTTTTCAAAATACCTCATCTGTTTAACTATTGTACTTTTTCCTGACTCGCCCGCGCCTTAAAGAATTACAAAATTTATATAGTACCCAGAAGTAATAGTTTAACCGTCATATTAGAGTTTTCGCGTCCTTTTTTAAGTTCTTTCTCAATTTCTTTATTTTTATTATGGGCATCACGTTGTTCAGGACTTATCGCACAACCCATTTTTTTTAAGATAAAAAAAACACCTCCGAATCAGACGAGATTAATTATAGATGATTATAAAACATGGGCGTAAATCAAAATATTGTTCGGTATAAAATAAAATATTATTTTTAGATTTATTTTAAAGGCAATGTAATAAAATCTAAAAAAACAAAAATTAAATTTTGTTTTTAATTTTTATCATTTGTTGAAAAAAGTGACGTATATTTTTTTAACGCAACTCGATTTCTTTTAATTCCAATTTGCATAAGTTCGATTTTTCAGCATTGATTAACTAGGAAAACTATATTTGAATTATTACGCCCAACATGTCAATTATAGAGTTGTCTTTATAAATTTTTTTTAATTCTTTTTAGCTAACACAGTCAAATTAATATCAAATAATTTACAGTGAATTTATATCAAAATTATTTCAAATTTATTAAATTAATGTTCGTTTCAAATTAATAAATGATTTCAACTTTATTCATTTTTGTTGTGTAAATTTTCATTAATTACAAGATACAGTCTCGGTCAGTCAGTAATAATTTCGTTTATATACTTATTTTCTATGTTGGCAATTGATATGTAGGATTTGTTTAGCTTTCAATATTTAAATTCTGCGCCTATTTTTGAGAGAGACTTGCGGTTTACAAAGGAACTTTTTTCAGTAAAAAAACGTGTTTGTATTCCTTCAGGTCAATTATTAACATTTGCAGCGTATCCGATGCGGATTTTGTTAAGGGCATATTTCAATGGATCATATTGATGAAATTCGCGAAAATTTGTTCCGCTTATATATTACATATGATATTTATAGGAAAAACCAACAGGAGAAGAATCTTTATCAAGGATTTTTATTAACGCTTTTAATAAGCTTCATTAAAACTCTAATTGAGTGCAGTCTAGAGGAGAGAAAGAAAAAGTTTTGCGATAATAAAATAAGCCCCTAACTGCTTTTTATAATATCCAAATTGAATTTAAATATTTTGTTCTCCAATTGATCGAAAAAAAAGAATAAAATTTTTATATTATTAATGGTAATTTTTTTCCAATTTTGCTTTGAACGATCAATTTCCTTTTTTACCCTTCGTTTATTTTCGTATTAATACGACCCTTACTATTCTAGTTTAAAGCAGATGTATATGATCAAACATTAGAACCTGTCAATGCACGATTTAAAATTTTAATATTCTAGCATACCTTTTATCTATTAGGGGTCAGGTTCTGTGGACCCTCTGATTTTAGGTGGCTTCAAATTTCCGATAGAAAAAAACATAATTCTATGTATTTCATTCAAGTGTAATAACATGAAAGAAATTAAAGTTGTAGTTCTTAATGTTATTTTGATGGTTTTCTATTTTGAGACACCTACAAAATATTGTTTTCCCACGCTTTCGCAATTTCTCGGAAATCCCTCAGTACATTTTAATGGATCAAACAAGACATAATTTATTTCACTGGAAAAGAAAAAAATGATAAAGTGAAATATATTATACAGTTTGAGAGAAAGCATCTACAGACAATAGATCACCTGGTATGTTGAATCGTAAAACGCGGAACAAATATTTAAGAAATTTTGATTCGTGGATAATTAAACTCTTCTGAAGTTAAAGGAGGGGTATAGATGTAAATTAGTCGATATATACACTAAAATAGTTGTAATTTTGAAAAGTGGATCGAAGAAAGGCAATGCGTTTATTATCAAGAATAAATATTATAACTAACAAGAAACAAGTTTTTGAAACATTTAAAAAAATTGTTATTGCAGAGACTGCTGCCGGATGTTAGAGACAGGGAACACGTGAATTATATCGACAAATAAACAAAAGAATGAATATATTTTTAAGGGAAGTAAATTAATTTATATAAAAATGATATGAATTATGTTTGAAAAATTAAAGGTTTAGCTAAAAAAAAAATAGCTAATTCCTGTTAAAATCTAATTTTTACTTAAATATGAATATATTGAAAACTAAATAAAATTTAAACATGAAAAAGTTTAAATATTTATGAAAAATAATTTAATTCAGAAATGTTTGAATGGCTCTAAATTCGGCCCAAGAAGTTCTGATGTGTTACCCTTGAAATAATGGGAAATATGAGGCTCGTCAGTTTCATAAGATTCTCCGATATAGCTAGAATAATCTCTGCCACATAAAATAACATAAGTTACAAGGTTATAACTTTGACTGCAACGTCTTCAGTATTTAAGGCCCCAGAAATGGCTTCTGCGATGTTGACAGCGATAGAATCTTGCTCTAATTATTAAAACTATTTTCGAAAAATAAAAATGATAAAAATAGTTACTTTGAAAACCTTTTGTGTAATAATCGACAAGTCTAAAAACATATTGTAAATAAAAAATACTTAACGAGAGTTCTACGATTTATTTTATGAGTTTCAGCTATATATGCAATATAAACCTATTTTAGAAAAATAATTGATGATACTACACCAGGCATAGGAAACATATCATATTCACGTATACTGCAAAAATTTATGTGCGTTATAATTATAGGATTTTCTTTTAATGTTTTTAGGATTAAACCATCATTTATTATATCTTCAATGGGTTCGTTATTTTTAGTCGCAATGGTTAATAAGGTCTGACAATAACGTTCAGATATTTCTTTTATTTGATCATTTTCAATTTCTTTGTTCAAGCCAGAAATCAGGCCGGATGCGTAACCTAATAACTGGGGATCTATTTCGTTTGTTTGTTTTTCGTTTTCAAACAGTTACTTTTAATCAAAAATACCTTTTTTCTGATTGGGAGATTCGCTGTTTTCTGTAATAGAATTATAATTCTGAGATTTTTTTCGTTTCAATATTTTAAAAGAACTAGAGTTTCGTCTAATTGAACGATGAACTACAAGGGAATCGACATGTTGAGATTTCATAGAGGATAATGAACTAAATTAAAATAAATAGAATACTCAGTATCTGATGGCATATTCAAAAGTTTAGTCGGGTGTCTATTGGATTAAGGATTTAGATTAAATAAGGTATCATAAGATAAACATTATTGCTAATATAAAATGTACAAAATATAAAAGGGTTTATTATTATTTTAAGTTAAATGTTTTTAAGACATGAAAAAAATTAAATATTTGTTTTTACTATTTCTTTAAAAACATCAAATTTGAATCATATCTTTCAAATCTTGGTGTTGGATCAAAGCATTAAAAAGAATGAAAAATTGTTCAAATTTTTATGATAAAAATTCATTTCATGTAATAACTGTTATTTTTTACGAAATTCCAATAATACTTTTAAATTTATATAAATCGTTAATGTTTAATCGATTGTTAAAAAGTCTGTGTTTTTTTTTTGATGGAAACACAATAAAGGAGCATGCGCAGATATAATATTGTCAAACAATATCAACACAAACCTATAATTGGCTAAAGCCAAGTTCAGGCACATAAATAATTTACTCCGCGGCGTTAATTAATAGTTTTAATCTTATTGTAAATATTTAATTTATTTATGATAACGTCTTTTGTTCTTCCGATTTGTATATAAATTTTTAAATTGAAATAATATAATGAAAAATAGCTAAAAAATATTATTTGCGAAAGGAGCCAAGTTAAATCAATTCAAAATACATTTCAAAGCGCGTTACTGTACTTCTCATATCCCCTCTGAAAAGACGTTAGTAAAAATTTTTTTTGAAAATGTGTTCGGCTTAAAGAAGAATACCAACTATCTCCTTTTATTCTTAATTAGATTAAAAATCATTAACAGGCTCCACCTATTGTTTTAATTCGATTTATTGTGCAACCAGTTTAAATAAAAAATTCATGTTGGTGGATTACAGCATCGTGCTTTTTGATCTCTCGATAAGTGGGCCAAATTTCAGATCCTTATTCAAAATTAATAAGTATAATATTTATTAACTCCTCACGGTCTCGCCACTCAACCACAGCCTTAAATATTTTTTTCTGCTTCATCTTTGCCTCCCACTATCCAGAGATCTTGGTAAGATAGAATCCTACCAACTGAATATTTTATTTTACACGTGTGGTTTTCATCTATTTGAACTATGCCGCCCGACCTCCAATAGAGATCACATTATTGAAAATGTGGTTAACGTAAATATCTCTAACGAGATTTTCCATGTCTGTAACTTCTAGCTTGCCACCTATACCCAGCTCCAGTTTAACAGAATCGAAGGACAAGGTTCCATTGAATCTCAGGTGTAAAATTGAATATATTTGGTATAAATAATGACAAACATGAAAAAGAAAAAAAATGGTCCATGTCGAATTGATATGTTTCTACCCCCACCTTGAACATCGAAACGAAAATCCGTCTTTAACTCTTCTATGTTTTTTTATCAATAACAAATTGCCACAATATAACTTGATAGGCGGTAAAAATAAAGATATACAAGAAAATTTATTGCATCATTTTGATTGTTACAAAAACGAAAAATTTGACAATAATAATTTATCTTCATCAAATTCAACTAAATTTGGTAAATTAATTGAAACCTTCGTATAAAACGGTATTTTGTGATCATTTAAATAAAAAAAAATCCATGTTAATTTCATATTAAAAGTGTGTTGGATTGATCGATTTTTATAACAAATAAAAATTATCCACCATTTTTAATACAGAGTTAAAGATAACAGGTTAATGTGTCTGACCTATCTTTTAGCGCCTATCATTTTATGGCTAGTGACAACATTATATATTTTTGTGGCTAAATCATAGTATCTGGCAACCAATTCGCAGTTTCGTCGATCATGCGCATGTGCCCTTGTACTAAAAAAAACATAAATTATTATATTTTAAACAATAAAATAGTAAATCTTTATATTTTTAGTCTGAAAAAAATGCTATTTATACCGTCTCCCAGATGTATCCTAAAAAGTCAAATCAGAAAAGGAAGTAATCACGCCATTTTTTCTTTTCGCGTTTATAAAATTGATCGATTTTGACATCTTGTTTATTTTGTGTTATCAAATAAGTTTAGTTTTTTAACTTAAAAATAGATTATAAAGTGATAAAAATGAAAGATTAGAATTTGATGTATGATTTCATATAATTCGTGTTAAATAGTAGTTAGAAAATCTTCTGACGTAATAGTAATAGTGAATCTATATTCATTTGGCAAAAGTTCAGTTTCGGGGTACATTGGGCACGCGCATTCTGATTTTACAAATTCTTTATTACTCTTGTTTATCTGACGTCCCTTCGAACAATTAACAGAAATTAAGGCAGTGGTTAAGATGGGGCCCACCTTATTTCGCATGCGCCGAAAAAAATGGCAATTTTAACTTATTATTATTTTTTTATCATGAAAATCCATCAAAATATATTGATATTATCGTTTTTTTTTAATATATTTATTCATTTTTTTGTATAAATATTTTTCGACTCAAATTGAAAATTATATTCATTTATATTTAATGCAATAATTTAATATTGCAAAT
>SGJC01001853.1:0-12111 GCA_009887335.1 Henneguya salminicola
ATACCACTGGACATAAAAGGAAGACCTGCACCAAACGCTGGCCCCCCAAAACTTGAAAGAGTACTCATTAAGGGGCTCGGCATGCTCATAAAAGGATTCGCTGAATGCATTGGCATGTACGGATGACTCATTCCCATAAATGGAGGAGTGAAAGGCGATGGTGCAAAAGGAGAATTCAACCCGAGAGGTGTCATTGAAAAGGGATTATACCCTAAAGGATTCATAGCCGATTGACTCAGAGGTCCTAGGCATAAATCAAATATAGATACCAGATAAAGAACTGGGAACAGGAGAAGAAGCAATTCCTGCCATTTGCTTGAAGGCATTCAATGGAACAAGAATGACTAGAAATATAATACAACTGATATCCTACTTGCAACTTTATCATTTGGAGAAATACGTGCATCGTGCATATTAATCTGGCCTAAAACACTTGCCATAAGTTTGTTATAATAGTCTTTGTCTTCGGGGGATGAGGCATAAAGACTCTTTGTAGACAGATCCAGCATTCTTTGCAAGAGATAATTACGTTTATGAGCTGCTTCGTATCTCTCTTTGAGCTGCTGCATAACTTGAGATAATAAAACACTGAATACTCTGTGGATTCTTTTCGAACGCCATAGAAGGAGAGACCCAGGGATTATGCCCGAAATTGGAATACAACATATGAGAAAGAAGTTCCGGCAAAGGCGATGAACTATGATCTGGTGTTTTTGACTTTGAACCCCCTAAATATATAACCTAAAAGATAACTAGCTGGAACTGATTTAATCTCAATACCAGAAAAGCCTAACATAATTTAAAAAATTACCAATTGACGAAGAAGCGATCAAATCGAGAGTCAACGAGACACAAATAAACGAAATAACGATCAAACTTAGGGTAAAATGTACATAGAGCTACTTCATTGATGCAAATTCACAATTATAAAGCGGCTGCGGTATATCCCTTTAAATAGGGAACCTCCCTAAACATCCCGCCTATAATAAAGATGATGTTATATATTTTCTTCCACATACCTAAAAACTTAATATTTTGATGTTTTGAATCTATTTTGAGTTACCTTCAAAATTTAATAATATTTAGCGGCAAGTTGTGCATTATATTATTTTTGAAGTACCTTCGAAATATTTTCTAAATAACGAGCGTTTGAAATGAAATACATTTTGGTTCATTTTATTTTTGTTGCAAAAATATTCCTATAATCTTGTTTATCTTACACCCAATCATTATAACATGGTGCAACAAAATCAACAACAACTTTGATTTTGTTACATTTTCTCAAATGAATGGATTCAATTTTATTTTTATTAATAATAGCATCATTCTAATAACATCCCATACTCTTATTGCAAATCCCTTCACCATTGAGTCTTTAGACAGAAACTTAATTCCCTAATTTTTTTCACAGCATTTAATTCCTAAATATTTTGTTATGATTTAAAATGGGGATTTTTTTCGTCCAACCAGTTTAAATTTCAGGCAGTCTCTGACCATAACATTGAAGACATACCTAGGCATAATAATTTAATCGCAACTGCTTGGATATTAGTTGAATTCTGATGCTCTTGCTAATTTGTACTTTATGAACATTTTTATTATTATTCTCTGTTAATGATTTTGATAACACGCGTTTTGTTACCTTTCCATGAGTTACCCCCTACTTCGTAGGTCTAATCTCAGCTAATATACTTAGAGACCCTATTGATCTTGCAAGACTTCAGTTCAAAAGTCAATTCCCTTGTTAGTTATTACAGCGCATGCGCAAAATGGAACAAAATTCAATTTTTAAATTATAATTTTATAAAGAATAGAGATTTTCGTAATCATTTCGTATTTTTTTACTTTAAAATAATAATTTTTCATTTTCAGATTGTGTTTGAACCCCGCTCGAAAGAATGCTCTAAATGTGTTTCGAGTGGTCGATTTCAGAGGGAAATACTGGCATGGGGATAAGCATAAAAAGGAGGCGACAAGAAAACTTAATAAAACCTAATTACTTTACCAGCAATCAAATTTAAAGATTACAAAGGTAATTTAGATATCTCACGTCATTTTATTATCGTGACTTCTGTTAATTCAAATTAAATATTTTATTGTTTAGATAAGTTCATTGGAGTATAGAAATATGTCAAGCATATATTCCGAAATAGAATATACTTCATAATTAAGTAATTGTCACATTTTGATTCTCGAAAAATTATTGATCGGCACAAACATAGCATTCATAAAACAATCTAGGCCTAATTGAACTGTGATTTTTGTCTTGGTGGGTCTGGATTATTTGTTTAAATCGATAAAAAAATATTTATTTTAAAGATGCACTTTTGTTAAAGCTTTCAAAGAGAGACAGAATGGACTTCTGCTAGAATAATGTTTGTCATGCGCATTAAAAATCAGAAGACATAAAATCATTTTTTGCCGGATATACGCGGTTACTGGCTGAAAAAACAAAACAGGGCAGCGGCCATATCTGATTATTAAGCTGCATATCGTCACATAGGAGAAAATAGATGTTTTCGTCATTATGAGGTGCAGGACAACAAAATTCGTTTATTCCTTTACCGGTGGTCACACTAATACATCTACTAAAAATGGAAGGCATAAACGTCAATTCACGAGGGAAACGGGTAAGATGTAATTGTTTCATTTTCTTTGCTCTGGAATAAGGTGTGATTCACAGGTTTGACTCCAGAATGTGCTTTTATGCCCATATCATCGATGTAAAAGTACAAAAGTATTTTTTTTTTTGAAATTTGAATTACTTGATTTAAAACGCATATATGAATTATTTCTAAATAAGTTTAATTTTTCTGCTCGAACAAAAGTATTTATTTTTAAATATTCGCCATTTTCTAAATCGTTTTCTTATCGCCAATTGCGGGTTTCGGGAAACTTCGTTTCAATACATGACTGGCCCTTTCATATACTCGTTCATTCCTGTTCTAACATATAAATAAGCTCTCTTTTATGGCGCAATGTATCCCCAAAGATTTGGCACGTTTCTACAACACCTATATTAGGCGCATGACTATTACTCCGACATTTCATTTTATCAGCGTAGAGATCGATATTTACAATGATTATTTCCTTCCGATCAGTAAAGATAAATTCATTGGAATTTTATATAAAAAAAATAACGCCGAGAAGGAAGGAGAAAAAAATAGGATTTATGTGAACTTTATTGATTCATTTCACTTTAAAATCTGGTAAAAGGATTACTGCGATGACAACATCCTTAATTAAGGGCACAGTAATATTAATGCCCTGTTTCTGATCCTACATTTTACTTTGTGAAACTTATTAGGAATTGCTATGAACTAAAAAAAAAATCTTTACCCAAAACAAAGATACTCCTGCTATTAATTTCTGTAAACTAAGCACGTCCTCAAATTGGGAAGGATCTTAAAGTAGTACTTAGGAGTCAGGGCTGTTTCAACGATATCTTATTCAGCTTGGCTAAAATTTACTGCTTTTATACGCCAACAAACTGACATATATTTATAAATTTATGTTAAAAAGAGAAATCGAAACTATAATAAACGGCGTGAGTCTGCGCGATTTTATAAGCTGCGAGCATGCGCGCAAAAATTTAGAAGAATAAAAAATAAAGGACTGATGTATCACAAATTTAAAGTTGAATCAAGCCTCAAATCGACTTTGAATTGATTCCAAGAGATAAAATATAAGTTTTGTTATGTTTCTTTTATAATAATGCTCGGCTATAAGAGCAACGTATTTTTGTTAACGTCACGTATCAGTACTCAAATATATAATTGCAAATTTCAATGTTTAATAACAGAATAAATATTGCGATTTAAAAAACATAAAATATGGTTGGCGCCAAAGACGTACGGTCTGATCCATTTGAGGCTAACAATAATGTTTTCAGGAAAATATTTAATCAAATTACATAATCATAATTTTTAATACATAAAAGTACTAAGTACTAAAAATATAACAGCTCAAAGGGACTGAGATCCAAACATATCCTACTAGGGGATTTCGTGTTCTCAATTATGTTGTTTTAAATCTAAATTGTATTCTTTTGTTCCACTGTTATTATGCCAATTTGCGGCACTACACAGGTATACACTAATGCAGCAGATTCCCGCCAAAAAATTAGAGAGAAGCCTCCAAAAATTTAAATTAGGAATCAGATTATCTATTTCCTTTTCAAAAAGTTTTGTATCGTTTACTCTACGATACGATGGGTTTGGTATGGGGATGCATTTAGGGGGTTCAAGAACCACACTGTTTGTTTCAAAAAATCGGACGGGCCAAGATCTAACCCATCCTGTCAACATACTGTCCCATTCTAACACACAAACAAAAGTATATTTTTCGTTAGAGTTGTCAATCCGTGCAACGTGTCAGATTCATGGTGCTCGAGGATTGGTCCTATCCTCAGAGTTATAGGTTGGAGAACTATATGCAAAAATAATGCCCACGCTAGCCGGAAATAAATCAAATTTTCTGACAGATAGTAGATTTGAAAAAATATTATCTGTCCTCTCCCTGAATTGACGCTGTTTGAAGAACATTTGGTAGGTTTAAGAGAAAGTAGAATACGCGCAAATCCAAACATAAACGGAATAATCTTTTGTGCTTCTTTCAGTATCGCAACGAATCCCTATACGTAACAAACAGGCGTTGTTTCATTCATGCAACAATTTCACAAGAAAATTGATCAGCAGTTATTGATGGGATGCTGTTTCGAAGTCATTTTTTTGCGCAACGGGACACTTATAAAAATACTAAATAAAGCAACCTTCTGCAGGCCTATGAATAAATTTGGCTGAACTTGTTCGTTTGCACACTGGAATAGGATCATGGACGTAAAATTATCAGTATATTTCAAACTTGTGAAAGAGATTACAGATCTATTATCTTGCAGGCTTAGATTCAGAATCTTCAAACAAAAGAGATTAAAAACGAGGATAAATAGAAGAGACCGAGAAGGGATTACAGTTCAACAGGTCAAATCTTATTAACAATTGATGTATTAACTCATAAATATATCAAAACATTAGCTTCATACGGCTCGATCAACTATTCCCTTAAAACTGGTTCACGTAATATAACCAGACCTCCGCTGACATGTGTCTTAGCGTTCAAAATTTCGATGCGTTCTCAAGCCTGTTTGAGTATTGGAAAAAAATTCTTTTACGTATTTTTTTTAGAGACAGTGAAATTGTCTCATAATCTTAGTAGACCCTTTTCAGTCGTACACGCTTGCTGTTAAAATAACTGATAACATCAAAGAATGGATAAGGTTTTTGTGGCCCATTTTCCTCATGATATTTTGCAAATAAACTTTCTCACATTATAAAAGATTGAACCAACGGCAAGACCGGACGTATTGCTGATAAGCCTTTTAATATGTTTTCGAACATGTAATGCCGTACTTACATCTAACTTAATATATGGGAGGCTTATTCGTCTACCCAATTTTATCTATCATGCAACAAAGAGGGTGTGCTGATTATCTCTGTCTTGTGCAGAAAACTCACAATCAGTATTAAGTCAAAGAATAAAAAACTATGTTTAACTTAGTTCAGTATTTCTTTTAATCTGAATGATCGGCATCAACTTTGTGTAGGATGACAAAAAAACAACAATGAGATTGCATGCTCGACAAGGATTCGTAAAAGTAATGCAAAGTAAATACTAAATAATTTTAGTTAGTATCAACAATAAAATATTTCGGATTGCAATGACTATAAAAAGATCTGCTGTAAAATTTTATAAATGTCATCAAGCTTACGTAAGAATGACGTTGAATGGAGGTGAGTTAACAGCCTTCATAAGTTTACAAGAAAGATATGATGTTGAACGGCATACCAACTGAACTTTAAGAGCCAAGCTGTCCTTAACTCTAAATCTCAAATACACTTTTTTTTATAAGTTTTTTTGTAACAATTATTTTATGACAGTTTAAGGAAATGTAAGCTTGCCTTAAAAAAAACTTGTTGCAGTGGAATGACGGTATATTTTTAAGAAAACTTTAGTCTTTAGCTTTCGTTTTTTTTATGCAGAAAGATGTTTTCTTTCTAAATCAGTCCAAATATACGATACTGCGCCAGTAGCTTTATAAAAAAAGATGCGACGAAGCATAAATGTATATTTTAATGTCATACATATCGGCCAACCAACATATCCCTCAAAAAAACATCAAGCTATATATGAGTGAATTGAGCAAGGAACCAAGACTTATTTTTGATTTTTTTCCGATTATAAATAATATTAATGTCTATTGTTCGACAGATATGACAATGGGTTAAACTTAAAATAGCCAATTGGAACCATAGGGCATTTGACAAACCGTCAACATAATAGTTACTTTACAATTTAATTTTAGTATCACATGTTGATTCGGAATATTTCAAACCATGTGCTAATTTTCGAATTGAAGTTTCGCAGGCACCTACTATTAGGTAATTTATACAGAGGTCGTTCGTAAATTATGTAACACCAAAAAAAAAGGCATTTTTAAATCCCCATCCAAGTAGTAAAATTTTTGAAAAATATAACTAACTAATCCCGCTTCTCCAATAAAGGGTTACTTAATTTACGAACGACCACAAAGCAGCCTATGGGTAATTCAAGAGGATTAATTTTTGTTGTAGTAATTTAATAATACAATAAATATTATAATTAAGCTCTTCGTTTTTTTGTGTCTCGTTTACTTTTAAGATAGTCGGGAGTATCTTCATGCGACTTCTAAGATGTTATTGGTAATAATACTTTTTTGGTAGAGTAAGAAGATCCGGATCTAGTTTTTCTTCCCATTTTATCTAAATTGGTAGGGCTGGAAAGTCTATAATCATATACATTTCTCTTTGGATTAAGAGAAAACTCGTTAGGATTTTTGTCTGCGTTAAGTGCAGCAGAACGATGCTCATGATCTTCAATGTCTTTTTTTCGTTTGGATTTAACGATATCCTCATTTTCTTCCGTCATTCTTTTTCGTTCCATATTTCTAAGAGAATATATTCGTTCAGAAATTTCGCCTTTAAGATACTCCTCCGATATGAGGTTATGCTTCGATTCTGGCATAAAAGTATTATATTTACTACCAATTTCATTTTTTTTGCTATGCTCTTCGTACAATTTTGTGGAGGAATGATGTAAATCCTCCTCTTCACATTCTCCAACACGATGATTTGATTTCGCTGTGTCGTCGGCTCGATTGTTAGACATAAGAACAGGGATGTGCTGAATATTTGATCGATAAGTTTCAGTTTCTTTATGATGTCTATCGTCTTTCTGAGACGACTCTTTGCGATGAAATTGAAACTCTTCTAAGATAGAATCTTTAAGATTGCGTAATATAGCACTATAACATGTAACTAGGGCGTATAAATCTGGACGTTTTTCCTTTTCTTCTTCAACAAGTTTTTCGATTCGTTTTTCAATCGCATTTTTAAGGTTGACAACACGTGGAAAAGTAGAAGAAATCTAGAAAGACTTGTAAAACAAACGCTACCCTTGTGAGAATAATAATAGAGTTCCTGATTTGTATATAATCCTTTGATTCCAGACAAAGGATAAAAGATTTGGTCTGTTTATACTGCCACTTATACATTAAATGCCGAAAATTATCATATTCATAACCTTCCGTTTTTTCTTGCTCATTGCGTGACATAATAACAAACCCAGGGTGTTTAGAACAATTCTGATTAATTAACCTTAATATTGTACTTGATCAAAAATAATCGACGAGCTATGCCATGGATGAAGATATTCCCATATTTTATTAAGAAATATACCATAATTATATGCTTCACTCTCGGAGAAACTCGAAATAATATGCATGTTTTCACAAAATATCTGAAATTTGTATGAAATTGATACTTTGTCGAGAAAGGAAAGGGAATTAAAATTTGAAGATCGTATATCATGCAAGACAAATACAAATTCAGAAGAATAAATTGCATCGATGGGACTGAAAATACTCCTTGGATAAACACAAAATTGAAAAAAAAAATTGAGAAGGTCGTTTTTATTATTCTTCACGCATGCTTCTCCTACGATTCCACCGATCCATTGCTTTATGTAAGCGACGTGCATTTTCTGTCCTTCTTTATCTTGACATAATTGGCGTACAACATTCATTAATCGATCTTTTTCTTTAATTTTTTTTGAAGGCTAAGTTGAATTAATATTTTCTACTATTTCTTTGGTATCTTCAATGGAAGAGATTAATATGTTGCATTTGTTAATATATTCATCATATTTAACTTTAGGTAGAAAAATATCATATAAATCAAGAAGCCAGAACACGCTGACGAGTTTTAAACTATATGACTGTAAGTAAAAATACGGTATATTTTCAGGTGTTTTGGAAGAGATAATTTCTGAAATAGACTCAGAGTATCGTTCAAGCAAAATATTCACAGCTTGAATATAGGATAGATTTTTCGGGGTGTTCTAGGGATGAACAAAAATAAAACAAACAATAGCCTCAGTACGAAATATGTGTCTTATGAGGAAAAAAATGCATTCAAGGTTAAGACCGTATTCAGTGCGAAGAGCCGATAAGGAATGAGGTATATGTTTGATATAATCGTTTATCGGGATATATTTCGAAATAAATCGACCGTACTGTACCATAGTTTTGTGGCATTGATCATATAATTGCCCGGTGAGTTTTATATGGATATCAGCTAAAGATTTGTCGTAAATAAAGCGATCTCGTTGTTGAGACATTAGGAAAAATAGAGGAAACGTAAGATTACACTCCATTAAAGCATCTCTAACGCGCAGCGCATATTTTCGTGTTGATTTAGAAGAAAACCCCACACCTGCTTCTTCTTGTAATATTTCAGAGCCAGCAAGAAAATCAATCTGCTGGGAGCTGAGATGAAGTTCTTCCACACCTGCCATTTTATTCAAAATTTCTCTAAGAACAATAAGATCGAGAGGATTAGAGTCCTTCATCTGGTTGGCAATATATTGAAGAACACCAGTCAGGGGGACGACATATTTTCTCATAACAGTTGATGCAAAAGTTCCAAGATTTTGAATAACATCAGGTATTGATGTAATTTTGGAGGTCAGACTCACGGAATTTACCGACAAAAATTCAATTAAGGTGTCTAATTAAATCTAACAAACAAATTTACATGATAACATATCAAAGGATAGTGGGGTAAGGTACTTAAGACATTCAACGATAGGTATAATCATCGTGTCGAATGAACATATTTGATTCATTACTTCTGTTAAAACTATAATTGGGTTGCTGTGGCTAAGTTTTCCTAACTGCCGGCCACATTGTTTTAATGTATCTTTCGTGATACGTTTACAAATATATTTAGTATTTTTCGTAACGATCGATTTTGTGCGAACAAGCTGCTGAATTGAAACATAGGCTGAATTTTTCATATGACTATAAAATTTATATCGAAGATTATATGGAAAAATTCGAATCAAATGCCAAATTTCCTCAGACGCAACACAATTGGATTCCATTTGAGTCAATGCTGGCAAAAAAACATTATTTATAGTCATGATAACCCCACAAAAAAATTCACTATTTGAATAACAAAGAGGGTCCTTTATAAAATGACTGAAAAGTCGAATTAATTTAGTAAAAAGAATCGAATCCTCATAAATATTATAGCTGATTAGGTGAAGCAGCTTAAAAACTAGAGGATTGCAGTCCTCGAATGATTTGCAAGCAAAATCAAAAACAATGTCGTCTGATTTTGGAATCAATCGGCAATTCAATCTATAATAACGACAAAAAACGAACTTATTGTACAGAGGTTCGATTATAGCATGTAAAATAGAAAAAATAGATTTAATGACATCTGGGAAGGAGACTAATAAAAAAGGAGGAAATCGTTGAATAAAAAAATTAACACTGTCAATATCGCCGGCTCTTATAAATGCGGACAATAGAGACATTTTAGGGCAATCAGAAAATCGGTACGTCTAAAAAGAAATGATAACAATACTAAAGTAGGCTGACGAGTGATTTTACTACTTTCTTGTAAACTCGCGCATGCAGTCCGTTTTGCAAGTTCCTCATCATTTTTTTCGATCAATTTTATTTTTAACAATAAATCCTGATCTTGCGGTAACATCTAAGATTAAAAATTAACAATATACATATTTATAAACGAACGATAGATCTATAAGCTTCGTTTTGATTAAAACAACGAGTAAATTCAAAAATGGTGGACAAATCTCAATTAGACGGAAAAAAATACAGTTGAATTGCCTAATTTGAAACTAAGTATCTCGTTTAAACACGAGGGTCCAGTATAATCTTTGAAATATTTAATAATTTCATTAGAATCCTTAGGAGAAGGCGGCGAAAACGAGATATAATCGATGAGAAGGTCTAAAACGCGATAAGGATCCAAAGAAAAGCAGCCTATATTTATTTCCCGCGCTTTTATACCGATAATCGAAACAATGCGTTTAATAAAGATGTTAATTCCGTCGTTAGTTTCAGAAAGAGACGGAAGATTATTAAATCCAACTATAAGCTTAGTATAGCCCTCGCTTTCTTCTCGCAATAAATTGAATTTTTTTTGCTTATAGCTGATTTAACATTAAAAAAATATACAATAGTTTTGTCTTTAATCGAACTATTTTTTGATTGAACAGTTTGGCGCTTTTAATTAATTTACACTGCTCAAGTGTTTCTAGTTCAAGATAATCTTTAAGTGAATCATTTGAAAAATAGCGCTAAAATTAATTATTCAGAATTACAGCAGATTGAACAACGAGCTCTAAAAATTTAGCGCGTGTACGTTCGTTGATTTGAGATAAAATGTCTGCTTTTAATATTTTTTTATAAAACCAAAAGTAGCAAGTAAATTTGCACAAAAAGGAATTATTTCTTTTATAGAATTCTACGCTTTCAAAAAAATACCAAGTACGAAAAATTGAGGGATAAGGGCTGCTACTTTAGAAGGACCTACGTCGCCGAAAATACAAGAATAATAGGAATCATAGATTATTACACGGTTGTCTAAAATTAAGCCTATTCTGAATTACCCATTTCACAATTATACGGAGTTGCTAATGAATTTTTTTTATGATCGATATTTTGAGGAATGCTAAATTAAAAGTCAATTGGTTAAACCTGCTATATTCTCCGTTCGAAGAGGGTTGTAGATATTCAAAAAACAATTTATGCATTGATATATAGTAATCATCACTAACTTTCGCCATGTTAAACGAAGATAAACGATAACGTTCGCCCACAGCTAACATTTGGATCGATCCTATCTGATACCAATTAAATGCCAAGATACAATATAATACATATGTGACATTTAAAGCCAATTGACAGTTAATATGTACTGTTTGTCTACTCACACCATGCGCATGGGATGGGAAAATACAAAATTATAGTCACTGAATTTTGCATTAAATTTCTCAAGTTTTCTCGTGCATTTTTCGCATGCTGAGGCATAAATGCATACTTTGGCATGTGCGAATCTGGTTCGATATCATGTCTTTCTCCCTCCCTATTGCACGATGATAAACATAGCCATAATCTGACTAAACATTTTTTATGTGTTCTTTTTTAAAATTTTATATAATCCAAATAATTTAAAGAAGAAATTATTTTTTGTTGTCGGTCTCCTTCGGTTATTTTTGAATTTTGTATTATTTGAAACATGTATTTAAGTACATTTTCAAACTATATGGATCCAATTTATAGTTATTTAGATCTTTATATTTAAAATGATAAGGCTATTCAATATCAAACAGAAAAAAACACATTAGTGCCATAACATATGGAAGCTATAAATTTCCCTTAAAAGCTAAATATTTGAGGAGCTAAAAAAAACTGCAGGTTATGACATTATATTAATAATGATTTTTTCTAAAAATAATTAAATTATCATTTAATGTATTATGAAATTTTGATGTTGGCATATTTATGGTTGTATGGATTAAAAGCGATCACATTTAGATGAAACAAAAAAAAATACCGCGTTTGATTGTGGCAAAATCTGCAGAAGAATTAATTAGCTAGCAATTGTTTAGATTTCATTGATTTACAGATCGGATTGCATGGAATCACTGTCAATATTTATGAGTCTAAATTCGAGGAAAATAAATTTATTCGATACCATTCAA
>SGJC01001861.1:0-10455 GCA_009887335.1 Henneguya salminicola
CCGCTAAAAAAAATTAATGGCGATTAATTTTTATTTTTACCAAAATTTATACTTCAATGAGTAATAAAATTATTTAAAAAGTATAAAAAATGATTTATACTACTTATCTGCAATTTATTATTCATTTAATGATATTTAACATGTTTAAAAAATTAAAAAATATCATTTGTAATATTTGTTGTGGCGCCGCCAAGTGGTTGGTTATTATTCTAAAGATCAACCTTGGAAAATGTATTAAAGAGAAAAAAATTTTACCAATAAAAATCCATCATCATGAAATAAGTGTGCAATAAATCTTAACAAAATAACTTAAAAAATATAAAAAAATGCAAAATCTATAAAATAAAAATCAACACAGAATTTTATGTGTTTATATTATTTTAAAAGGTATTGGTTTTCTAAGGAACAATAAATATCTGCATAGTACACGAGACTATACTACCAAAACACAAGTTGTAAGACGCCCATATTTGTGCAAAATTACTAGCCGTTAAAACGAATATTTTAAATGATTATTTTAAATAATCATTACACCGTTAAATCTAGTGGTATTATATGCCTATATATATAATAGAGTGCTCTATGTATTTTCGCGCCATTATTTCAATAAATCTAAATGCATGAATAATAAGGCACAATTTTTAATGAAAATAAAACGTTGCTTCATGGAATTAAATTGGATCCATCCAGTCAAAATTACTCAACTAATAATTTTGATAGTTTATTCATTCGCCGCTTCTTAATCTATGTATTAAAGGTAATATTTTATTTTGCCCAGTCTTACATAATTACGTGCCAGTTAAATTTTAACGTGTATTAAAAAATTTCTATTTAATTATGAATTACCATGTATTCGGATCTCTGATACAGAATTCCCAGCTCGCCATTATTTTACACGCATGCTCTCTACTAATTATACTTCCTTCGCTGAAGAGCCTTAAAAGTTATTTTTCCTCGTAGGAATCGACAATTTTATTCCAATCTAAAAAGAAGTAATCCAACAACTAACTCAATTCGAGAATCAGTAGACCAAAACGGCTCTGTACCATAAAAGAATGCCGAAAAGAATGGTCTAGGTTTAATAAAACTTTTTTTGATTTTCTCGCATATCAAAAGATGAATTGTTACACCTATCATATTTTTGGCTCACCAGAGGAATTATGTCGCATTGAACCGTGTATTCAATACCTTTTTAAATTAATTCAATAAAAATCAAACTATTAAATTAATATTATATTTTAATTTCGCCATTTTTAATCCGACAACAGATGGCTTAACAATTATAGACATCGTTAAACAACATATTTTGATATATAACGTTAATAAAATAACTATTAGGGCGACTTTGTGTAAATCAGCTGCTTATTTAATAATGTTTGTAAGAGTACGAAAAATATGTCATTTCCAAAATAATCTTAAAAATGCCGGAGTAAAATAAACATTAGGACTCGAAGATTTTTCTTATCTATGACGTGCAAGAACATTTTTTATAATTAATAATGAAAAATTTTTTAATTTAATGATTATTAACCCGATGATTTTGTATAAAATGCAATGAAAGTTTCAAGATAATTTTAATACGTTGTGCAATGGAGGGAAATCCAATCATGCAATTTTTAGCGGGACATAATTTACTAACGACTTCCTTAAATAATTCAATTTAAACCCTTTTTTTCTCAACCTCAGCCAAAACTAAACATTTTTTAAACAAAAATAGACGAAGAGGGGGTACATGCAAAATAGTGCAGAAAAAAATTCGAATGCCTTCAGAGAGTCAGGAGGAAACAAACAACATAAGAGGGGTTGTTGGAAGTTATGTTTCTTTCACTATAACAAGGCTGAAGTGGAGTACTATAAAGCAGTTGGAAGTGAGAAGATTCAGCTGCTTATAATCAGGTTGATTGAGATCCGAAGGAGCTTACATGGATAAAATTACTACGTAATACGCTACTCCTGGTGGGAAGAGGTTAGACGCTCTGCTTATTGGATAAGATCCCCAAAATTTCGCTTAAAACCTGATACCGTTGTGGTACGGCGTACCTATCGAGAAGAGGTTAGGCGGGACGTTTAGTGGGCGAGGACAACACACTACCACTAAATCTTGGCAGCGCTGCCTACCTGGCGTCCGTATCGAGGCCAGATGAGGTGCCTCAAAGTCTCTTTTGAACGAGACCAGTATGGTTTTACACATCCAGTCCGAGAAAAAAAAATGAGCAAAAATATAAAATGTATTATCATGATATTTCCTAAGCCATAAACTGTCAGAAGAAATTGAAACATAAAATCTGAGAGCTATTTTTGTCCTGTTTATTATTTTGTATGTAAAAATTATAGTTTAACCATCTCTAAGTTCGTTGCTATTATTTTTAAATAAATTTTACATTTCAAATTCAGATCATAAATCAAACCCGAAATTGATGTTTTTGATTGAGTCAAATTTGACACAACTGCAAAAATTAATGTGCCTGAATCTACGAATAATTTATGATATCAATGAAATAGATGACTTGATTCATTTAATAAAAAAACCGGGACCTCTCATTGTGCATCCTTTCTCTTTTTCTTTTCTTACACAGTGATATCCAGAGTTTAGGGTTTCTTGTGATAATTAAAGGTGGGTGAGAGTCGAAATAGCTAAAATAGGGTACTTTGTGTTTTTAAATTATTCACCTGAACATAGCCGACTAACTTTCGGGTTTTTATAAGATTTGAACATCGAATTTTTTTGGGAAGTACAATTATATGTAAGAGTATACGTGGTTCAGTTTTTATGCATTCATTTTTTTATAAAGTCTGAAAAATAAAATTTGTACAATCATTTAAGTATGTTCGATTATATGTATATATTGCAGGGTATTACTCAAATATACATAAATTTGAAAATATAACTCCCAAGGAATTGGATTTTGTATCTTTTTACACACTAACGCATACATATTTCGAGAACACTCCATGTTTTTTATGCGGATTCGCTGCAGAACATATCAACCACACAAACAGAGAATATGGTGTATTTTTTTGTGTCGTAAACATTATATTAATTCATCTAAGAATAAAAATAACATTTAGTTAGCTGAAGACTTATTAAAAGTTTTCCGTTTAGGTTAATATTATATTCCTCTATATTTTCGAGTTTGTCACGTTTCGAAATTAAAAAACGTGTTTTATTCATTTTTCTCAATATTATTATACAATTATAACAATTGAATCTTTGGAATCCGCACGCCATGTTTTTTGTGGTTCCTAGTCAATTGATGTTTTTTCTTTTATACTTGGTGCAATTTCTAGTATTTTTCGATGATCTAATTTATAGTTTTTTATTAATGGTCATAAGCATTATTTATTAGAAAACTTTGACGATGAAGAGTTCAAGAAAAAGTATAAATACCAATTTAAATTTTCAGTTGGGTTTATTCTTTAATGCCGAACTATTATGATTCTTCAGAACAATATAAAGGTTTAGATGTAGTATCTTAATTTATAGGCAGATTCCAGCAAGTCCAATATGCTACATCAAGAATTGGCTTGGAAACGATTGTAAGATTCTATTATTTAAATTCAGACACCACATGCACATTACGCTATGTCTAGAAAATTACAGAATTTTATCGATTTCTCCCGTTTCCGTCATCTCATTATTCAATATCATGTCAGATTCCCTGCACCTTTTTTATGCGGTGGTGCATATATTAAATTGATATCTGAGCAAAATAATTTTAATTTAGTATAAAATAATAATAAATTTTAAGTCAAATTTTAAAGATACAACTCCATACACTATAATGTTTGGCCCTGATATTTGTGGACGAATGCGCCCACCTCACATTCACTTCGTATTTCAGCATAAAAATCGAACCACAAATATCTTCGAGGAGAAGCATTTAAATACAGTTGACCCAGAAAAAATTCGCCATATATTTAATGATAATAAATTTCATCTTGTTAGATTAAAATTATCTGACAGCAATGAATTTGAAATAAAATTGGATGATAAAATAATCTCGTCTGGTTCTGTATTTGAGAATTTTAATCCTCCCGTCGATCCACCTAAATTTATAGAAGATATCGAGGACATAAAACCTAATGATTGGGACGATAGAGAAACGATTCCTGATCTAACAGCGACTAAACCCGATGATTTGTTTGATATTTTTTTTATCGCTTAGTGATCAATGCCCTCCCCCCTATATATCAAATCCGAAAGAAAAAAAACCTGACGACTGGGTTGAGGATGAGCCTGAATACCTAAGCGTTGATGCCAATAAACCCGAGTTCTGGTTTTAAGCTTAAATTTTATGAAGGGATGATAACCTCTATGGGGAATGGAATCAAATAGCCCGACTTAACCCCAAATGCAAAAATAAAAAATGTGGAAAATGGACTCCTTCTCAAATTCCAAATTTTAAATATAAAAAATGGAGTCCTCCAGTGATTAAAAATCCAGCATATAAAGTTAAAGTGTATAAATAAATATAAGGGGAAATGGAAGCCAAAAATGATTCCTAATTCTAATTACTACCACGACGAGCATCCTTTTCGGATGAGGCCAATCATGGCAATAGGATTTGAGTTTGTGGCAACAAGAGCTGGTACTGTTTTTGACAATATTCTTATAACATCGGATGTGAATGCAAAAATTAAATTTGATCCAAATGAATTGTAATTTTTTTTAAATAATATTTTAGGGATAATATTTGTTATTCGAGTAGCGTTAAAAACTTTGTATTCAGTTCCGTATAAACATTAGATAAAAAAAATGAAATCCTCTAATTTCGCTTTATTTTCACTTATGGCACTTATTACATGTACTAATTTGTTATCCTTCTTTATTGTTATAGTAAAAAAAAAACAACTTTTATTTGGTAGAGATCTTACAAAAGAAAAAAAAATGAACATTTAAAAAGGATGAAAGATTCTTATGAACTAGTTCTGCTTTTAGCTTCAGTAGAGAAAGACCAGGTTTAATTTAATTATAATACATTTAGGATTCTTTAAGGTAATTTAGAATGTATTTATCTCAGTGTTCTCAAAAAAAGATTTGGTGTAAAATCTGAAGACGCCATGGATTCGAAATAATTTTTTAATATTAAATTCTTACCATTATAATCCTAATTTTGTCAAATTCACTTTGTACATGTTAACTTCCGCCATTTTACGTCATAACACAGTGTCTAGATAATAAAATTTTCGATTCATGAGAAGTGGTATTCACACTTTACTTTTTTTATGAGGTATATAGGTTCAACAGAAATAGCTTGCAAAAAAAGTGCTGGATTATTTTCACATTTAAAAAGATGGAAAATTTGAGAGAATGAAATCTGGTTGATTTATTTGCAAAATTATATTTTTTCGTCAATTTGATGTTTATATATAAACATAAGCGATATATATATATTGCAGGATCATTTAATTTTTTTTGCTTTACAAATATTTTTATAACTGTATAAAATATCACAAAGTTTATTTATCTATTTTATTCTGTTAAACTCAATTTAACATACAGCGTAATTCCCTTGTTCAGTTGTTCGGGTTATTTTTACAATGAGCTAACTGAATTATTATTTGACAAAATATACAAAATTAGCATTCCTAAATAGTTTTAAACATACTAAACCTATCATATAATAATCGCGGTTGGAATTCGATATAAAATAAAAAATAATATAAATGTATCTATTTTCAAAACAAAACGAGCCTAAAGCGACATATTACAAACAAATAATGGCAATAATAATTTGTTAAGTAAAAGTTTTAAATAAATTCAGGAAAAAAATATTTAATAAAAAATATTATTTTATCGTATATCTTTTTTACAGTCTTCTAACACTTTATAATAATACTCGTTTATGAATTCATCAGCATACTTACGGTTTAAATTAATGGTACCATTTACGCACCTCCGCAAAGTATGAAAAGGGTAATTATTTATTATTAAATGTTCATATGAATATTTTAAAACTCTTAAAGGGAATGATGGCGTTTGAAAATTCATCAAGTTATCGAGTTAACCTTAAAAAATATAACAGTTATGAATTGCACTAAAAAACGATAGAGAATTTAGACAGGGTCAAAAATAAATTTGAGCCAGGTTTTAATCATTTAGATTGTAACAACAATAAAATACACCTGTATATAATAATCGTCTCCTTTTTCTTCATATATTGAGTTTGTTCAATGAAAGCCAATTTCAAGCCCATGTATTACTTTAGTGACTAAGGTGCAGAATAACCTACTCTAAATCTGAAGCGGACTTAAACGAAGATATTCGGAATAAGGGTTGAGGTACGATATATGTTTTGTTGTTTAACAATTTTATTTGGCTTAAATATTAAATTTTCTATATCAAAAATAAATGTAGTATTCTGCTAAAATTTTATGTTATTAATTTACTTTCAAACAAATTAAAAAAATAGTAAAAAGAACATATGTCATATTGGTATGAGGACGGCGACATGCTGTTAAAAAGGTTTATAAATTGAATAATTCAAATTTTATAAATTTATCAACCTTGTCTGTTTTTTTTTCAAATTGTATTTAGATTGTCTCTATAAATGTTTTAAGAATATATCCTTGCATAGAATCTCTTGATCTGTAGGCTTTAACATAATTCTAAATCAGGTACCAAAAATATGGTATAAACTATCTTTTACAGTTATGCCGCTTTTTTAGTCTGCTACATGAGACACCACTCTGTTCCAATACTCTAAGGATCTATGGAAAAATCTAAATCAAAAGATGACGCCAGTTTTACACTCAATATATGCAGGACATTTGAATCCATTAAAACAGGATTCTTTTTTCAATGCTCAAACTTGCTACGATATAAAGTCTTTTTTCCCCTGCCTTAATGGAATTAACAAGGCAAAGTTTTTTAATTCACGAAATAAAAATTAATTCAGCGCCCACCATTATAGACTGGAAGAATTTTGTTCAAGACTCATATATAAATCATACATGTAGTCGAGTAATTGGAAAAATTGGCGGTCAAGGGATACTTGTCCAGGAGGATAACACTTTAATGAGTCCAATGAATATAACATTAATGGCATATTAGCCAACATAAGCATGAGGTAGAGAAGGGGTGGGGATACAAACGGGATGATGCTTAGAGAAATAGCACATAGAAGAGATAGGCGAGTTCTCTGATATAATTTTTGGAATATCCATGACAGCCAAATTGTTCATACTGATGGTTGGCCCGGTTACAGGGGTTTAAAATACTATAATCATTAACATGAATTGGGGATTCACGACCATAATTTCATTTCACCCAAAGGAGGTTATACACCAACTGAATTGAATCAATATGAATGGCTTGCAAATACTTTTACATGCCAGTATGAATAAAAAATGGATATAGGGTTTTTATCTCTGTATATTTTTAAAAGAAAATTTCCTCAAAAGCAACTTACTAAGCTTTTGGAAAAACTACGAATAATTTATATACAATTTAATATTTTATTGTTTTTTCAATATTTATTAAAGTTGGTTTTGATATTTTTAAAAGGGATAGAAAAAGATTTTACAAGAAATATTTAAATATTGCAAGTCATTAAATTTACGCTACGAGTTGCACGCACATTTTTGGCAATTCTGCACTTTATCCTTGCTTGTGCATTTATTATGGCAGAGGAATACTGCTAAAATATATGCGCCTAATATAAAAAAATCTAGACCTTAAAGAATAATTCTACTTAATTAGAAATTTAATCGTATTTTTGGCAGAAGTTAATAAGAACATCATATACTGGTTAATTTCTCAAAACTGATCGGTTTATTTTTGACACCTTTTTTCTCGCACTCAACATTTTTCAATCTCTTCCCATGAATTTATACAAACGCTAGGAAAATTAGACCTCATCCTGGCAAATTTTATAAAAATCTAATATGGCAATTACAGATATAAATTGCGGCATAGTGAAGATACTGCCCTTTACACGCGCATTCACCCAAAGTGTATATGAAGATCAGAAATTCTCCGAAAATTTGTAATTTAAAAAAAGTAAGTTAATTTCAAAGAAAAATTATAGTTTACTCAAATTATTTGATTGTTTTTCTCCTCTATATAATCATTTGGTATTTATGGTTTTTTGAAGCTTTCTCGGTTGTAAACAATACCACTTCCATTCTCTCGTGCCTCTTTGTATTTCTCAGATTAAAAATCAAATTCTGCTTTTATAACAGAAATAAATGCAGCCAAATTGGGATGCACATTTAGGAAAAAATCGCCAAACCTTTTATTATACCGTTCTAAACAGTTGCTTGTCCTTCCGGCAAGATGATAAGCTCAATAAGCATGTATATTCCATAGGGAGTGTGTAAATCATTTCAGCCATATCTTCTCAAAATCATTCCGAATGGCTTCAACAGATTCGTCTTCTATAAGTAGGGACTTTATGTAATTGATACCTTCAATAACTTCTGAGATTTTAATTATTGTAATAGTTCAATATGGGACAGCATTGCATTTGTGTTTTCCATACATACTTTGAATGTTGTGAGCTTTCTTAATATTTTATGAGAAGGATGATTTCGTGTAGAACGTTACGATATATGTGCTCGTTCTTCCAGTAAGCTAACAGTGCGCTGCGGGAATAAAAAATATGGTTTCAATATCATGTACCATGATTGTAAGGTACTGAGTAAACGATGCTGGTACACTTCTGAAGGTGCCGTCAATGAACATGTGTCCATTATATCTCATTAAAAAGAGACACTCGTCTGTTATCCGTATCATAAATTGGTGGTATTTGCCGTGGATATCCCCACACCAATACCTTCTGAAAAATGGTTTTTCGTTGCTCATTGTTCTTATTGGATGCATGGTTGCTTGATGAATTGGGTTAAAAAAACATAGATCCTCTATTTTCCCTTATCATATTGTAGATCTTAGATTTTGTTGGAATAATGTAAACAGACAACGCACATTTGATTCTTAATTTTATCAGTAAGGGTTCATATATTTGATGAAGATAAAGAGACAAAATAGCCGATTTCTATGAAACCAAGGTATCTGCAAAATTAGTCGACGGCGCAAGTGTAGTTTCTGAGTTTAAAAATTGAGTGTTTGATTACACGTATGCTTTCCTTTGACAGTAATGTTGTCTTCTTTTTAAATTAATTTTACAGGGCACAATAGTGATTCACAATTGGAACACCTATAGTAAACCGTCTCTATATTTTCGATTAAATTGGACAGAATAATCTTTAAATATCAATGTCTTCTTTTTTTTTCCAAATCAAAGATAAATTCGAGTTTGCGCATAGTATTTTCGAATAATTTCTAACTTCGGAGTTTCACTTATACCATCACATTCATCTGTAAAATGGTAGATATTAGGTTTTCAATGATTTTAAATTTATTTTCCCTTTAAAAACCCATACATGTCAGGCTTGCGAGCTTGTCTGGTGTTTTTCTTAATATTGAGCAAATTTTTGGTAATATTCATTCTTACTACCTATCCTTCCCTCATAAAAATCTAAAATTTTTTTTTTAATATTAAAATAATATATGGATAGCTGTTAATTGCGGCGCCAAATCATTCGTAGTATACCTAAGAAAATGGAAGTATACTAACAGGAGATGTTCTGGTTATCCTTTCATTATATATACGCCCATACTTTCACATGAGATAAATTTTATGGGGCTTAACAGTAGATACATAGTATATAAATTACGAGCGCCTATTCAATGGCGATGAAAGGGTGAAAATTGTGCACAATCTGAATTTTGCGATTAAAAATATATTTTTATTAAATTAATAATAAGAAAACTTATTCTTTCATCTAGATTTTTCATATTTACAGTGCCAAATGTGATCAATGTTTTTGGGCTTAAGTTAGATTTTGTTTGACCCTGACAAATATTTTTTATTTAACATTTTGATAAAAAGAGAAAAAAAAGAGAAATTATAACGAGCTCTAATCTTAAGTTTTTATACGGGGGAAAATATGATATTTTTTCTTATAGTGTTAATATTCGAATTGGGGCTCGTCGTCCAATAAGCTCAATTAATTGTCTATTTATTTTATTAAAAAAAAACTTAGTATTTTTTTGAGCTGTACACATATGCATTTTTTTCATTTTGACCTCAACAAGGCCCGATTCCTTTTTGCATAAAGGCTAATTTTTTAAACACATTACAAAGATTTTCACAAAAAAAAGGGGGGGGATGTATTAAGCCAACTTTCAACCTGTATTATTAGTTGAACTGATTCTTTAATATAAGGTATGCTAATTGCTGAGAACGGCCTGTACGATTAAGTTTTTCTATGAAATTTTTGTCATAATAATTCAAAAATTCTCTAAATTGTTGTCAAAAACCATTTATCCCCATATGTTCTTCACCGGTAAGGTACGTTTGAATAATGTTATTTTTTTTAATAAATATAAAAACCAAAAAAAGCTTATAAGATTGATCTTTTAGTTTCATTATTTCAGAATAACATTGATTG